>CAUYRT010052811.1:0-51208 GCA_963574885.1 Lepilemur ruficaudatus
GTACCCTTTAGATTTATTTTCAGTCTAGCTGATTTGAGTCATTGCCCCAAAAAAGGAGTGCTGTCAAGTGAATTGTCTTCTATGCAGATGACAAGAGCCTTTCTAAATTTTGCCTTGCTGATACAATTGGTGTGTTTGAAAGTATTGGCATATGAATTAAATTAGTTCCAATACAAAGACTTAACAAAAGTTATAGCCTAGCTTATATATTAACTATATTTCACAGAGTGCAATAGCACAATTTTTTTTTTTTTTCAAATTCAGTAGGTCTGGCGTTAACCTGCAATTTGCATTTCTGTGAAGTTCTCAGATTTTTTTTTCCTTTTTTTTTTTTAATTGGGGGAAAACTACAAAGCATTTACTGTACAATGTTTACAGTCACAATTTGTAGTGAGCTGATTTCCTAAAATATATTACCACTCAAGTTGACTTATCTTGTTACATTCAAAAACCTACTCTGTCAAAATAGTCCAGAGAGTACATACACTATGTATGCACATTTGTGTATTCTTTTGAGAAATGTTTATTGAGGTTTTTGTGACCATTTTAAAATCAAGTTATTTGTTTTTTGTTTTCCTGATAAGTTCCTTATATATTCTGGATATTAATCCCTTGTCAGATGTACAGTTTGCAAATATTTTCACCCATTCATTAAGTTGTCTCTTTCACTCTATTAATCTTTTCCTTTGCTATGCAAAATCTTTTTAGTTTGATGTAATTCCATTTGTCTGTTTTTGGTTTTGTTGCCTGTGCTTTAAGATCTTACTTGAAACATCCTTGTTCAGACCAAAGTTGTGAAGCATTTTCCCCTAGTAGTTTAATAGTTTGGGGTTTTACATTTAAGTTTTTAATCCATTTTGAGTTGATTATATATATATATATATATATATAAATTGTGAGAGGTAAAAGTCTAGTCTCATTCTTCTACATGTGGATACCGAAATTTCCCAGCACCACTTATTGAAGAAACAATCTTTTCCCTCAGTGGGTGTTCTTGGCACCTTTGTTGAAAATCAGTTGCCTGTAGGTATATAAATTTATTTCTGAGCTCTCAATTCTGTTCCATTAGTCTATATGTCTGGTTTTATGCCACCACCGTGATGTTTTATTTACTAAAATTTTGTAGTAAGTATATTTTGAAGTCAGATAGTGTGATGCCTCCAGCTTTCTTCATTTTGCTCAAGATTGCTTTGGCTTTTCAGGGTCTTTTGTGGGTCCATATAAATTTTAGGATTTTAAAAAATTTATGTTAAGAATTTTGTTGGTATTTTAAGAGGGATTACATTAAATCTATAGATTGCTTTGGGTAGTATGAACATTTTAACAATATTAATTCTTGCAACCCATGAACACAGGATATTTATTTGTATCCTCTTCAAATTCTTTCATCAATGTTTTATAGTTTTCAGTGTAGAACTTTCACCTCCTTTGTTAGATTTATTCCTAGGTGTCTTATTTTCTTCTGTTGCTATTGTAAATTGCATTATTTTCTTGGTTTCTTTTTCAGATAGTTCATTATTAGTGTATAGAAATGTTAATGATTTTTGTATGTTGATTTTGTATCCTGCAACTTTACTGAATTCATTTACTAGTTCCAACAATTTTCTGGTGGAATCTTTAGGGTTTTATATATATGAGATCATGTCTCCAAATAGAGACAATTTGACTTCTTCCTTTTCAATTTGGATGCCTTTTATTTCTTTCTCTTGCCTAATTTCTCAAGCTAGAACTTCCAGTAATATCTTGAGATATTGAGAAATGGCAAAGTGGGCAATCCTTGTCTTGTTCCTGATTTTAGAGGAAAAGCTTTTAACTGTTCCTGATTCATTATGACATTAACTGTGGATTTGTAATATTTGAACTTTATTATGCTGAGATACATACCTTCTATACCTAATTTGTTGAGAGTTTTTATTATGAAGGAATATGGAATTTTGTCAAATGCTTTTTCTCTGTTGAAATAATCATGTGGTGGTATTTTTTTGTTTTGTTTTTTTGTCTTTTTATTTTTCTGTTAGTGTGGAGTATCACATTTATTAATTTGTGTATGTGGAACCATCCTTATGATCCTTGTGTTGAATCTCACTTGATCATCATAAATGATCTTTTTTAATGTGCTACTGAATTCAGCTTGCTAGTATCTTAAGAATTTTCACACCTATGTTCATTGGGGATATTGGTCTGCAGTTTTCTTTTTTTGTTGTGTTCTTGTCTAGTTTTTTAATCATTGTCATACTGGCCTCTTAAAATGGGTTTGGAGGGTTCCTCCCCTGTGCTATGTCTTGTGGGTTTTTGTATGATGTGTTTCTGTTCTCATTTATCTAAAGATTTTTAAAATTTCCATTTCAATTTTAGGAACATATTGTTTAATTTCCATGTAATTGTTAAGTTTCTGAAGTCTTTCTTGTTGTTGATTTCTAGTTTCATGCCATTGACATTTGATGTGATCTCTATCTTTTTAAATTTGTTAAAATTTGTTTTGTGGCCTAGTAATATACAATCTATCCTATAGAATATTCCAGGTGCAGTTGAGAAGAATTTATATTCTGCAGCTATTGAATGGAATGTTCTATAAATGTCCATTTGCTCTATGGTACAGTTTAAGTCTGATTTTTTTTTGTTGATTTTCTGTCTAGATGATCTATCTATTGTCAAAAATGGGTTGTTGAAGTCTCCCACTATTATTGTATTGCAATCTGTCTCTCCCTTTAAATCTAATAATATTAGCTTTATATATTAGGGTGCTCTGGTGTTGGGCACATACATATTTGCAATTGCCAGTGCTAGTCTATTTAAGTATCTTTATCAGACCCCTATATTTTGTAGAACATGTTGGAAAACTTCTCTCTGTCTCTCTCTCTGTCTCTGTCTCTCTCTCTCTCTCACACACACACACACACACGCACTTATTCATATTCACTTGAACAATAACTTAACAGAAAAGTAAATCGTGCTTCCCTGTTTTGAAGTCTTGATAAACGTGATTACATTAATTCTGTAATACTGACAAAAAAGAAAATTAAAACACAGAAACGAGGACTTTGACTAAATGTATTCTTTTAGTCTTGAATAATTTGCAGTTAAGCACCTTAAAAGAAACTGCTTACCAATTCTGCTAAGCACCTTTATCAAGAATGAATCTCAATAATTGCAAAAAGCATCCCAGATTTGAACCCTTTCTTTCAGAATGAACAAAAGATTGCAGAGTGTACCAAAAAAAGTTTGTATTCAATCTGTTACTAAAATATCTTTTATTTGTTTATGTGGATTTTATAAGGTAAGAAAATGAAAGAGAATTTAATAAAAGGGCTGCAAAATTGCCTTACCTTGCTGGTAATGACTATATTTACTGCAATATTAGCATAAGCCGTACTTGTTTAAAAATTAGTCACTCACTTGTGGATCTTATCTGAACTTACTATCCCATGCTTGAATTTCTGGACCTATGAGACTCATTGGAATTTATAGTATTTCATTAACCTATCACAACCAAAAATGTTCCCTTGCTCAATTTTTTTTTCATAACTTACTTAGGATTTCTCCCTGTATTTTATAAATTGATAGATCTATAATGAAAATAGAAAAATGATTTTACCTAAAATATCAGCTTTTGGCATATTAAGAAAATAATCTTCAATAAGCTAAGTTTTTTACTAACAATGCAGAATTCCATTCACCTCCATTCTTCTCTAGGAAATGGTAGTAAGAAACAAACAAACAAAAAACAGCAGTCAAGATTACAAATTTTGATTGGTAAAAATGATGGGAAGGATATGTTGTGTTAATTGAAATTTTAGGATTTATTATTTGAGGGAAATAACCAAAGGGTTACATTAATAGATGGATTCCAGTTAAATAACATGTATCCTTTAAGGAGAAAAAGAAATATATACATACATATCATTAGGATGTCAGCCTCAATTTAGGGAAATATAAGAAAGATATTTCTTCATGGGATTCTGACTTCACAAACTTTGCCATTTAAACCAGTTTAATTGTAAGAAATATGTGTCGATCATGTTGAATTTTTTAAAACAATTTTAAAGTCACAAATGACATGTGACTTTAATCAAAAATCATGAAGATTTTTTTCTCTATGTCAGAATACGATGAGTTTACAGTAAGCATTTTGCTATTGATATTATCAGAGGCACTTTTTTTAAAAGAGTTCATGATTTGGTGCTTGATTAATTAACATTAAAATTGTAACTTGGCTCTCTTTGCTAAGCTTCCACAAATTTTTATATATTATAATTTTTAACTATCTCAAATCATGTTTCAAACAACCGCTCCAATGCACAATCTTTTCTCTGTCTTCGGTCAGGTAGGAGAGCTGTTACTGCCTGGTGGGAAAACAAAGCTGTTTATAAGCTTCTCCCACTGGCCCAGCAGCAGCAGGCTCTGCTCAGGAGGGAAGAGAGGAAATTCCTTCTGTAAGGTTAAGGCCAGTCAAAAAGTCTCCAAACTGCCTTTTCTCACTACATGCCTGAACACACTCAGAGCAGCTTTACCCACTGTCCTGCTTAAACAGTTTCAGAAAAACATTCATTTATCATTTAGGAATGGATAGACCCAATGGGGAAATTGTTAAATGCCTTTAAGGGTCAGGTCAAAGTTATATATGTTAGCTTAAGTGATGAGAATTGAGCCTCCTTAATTCACAAGGATGCATTTCTTTACGAAGTTACATAAGGCATACTTTAAGTTAGTATATTATCAAATCTTCAATAAATTGGCATTGACAGCATTTGAAAACATACTAACTCTGTTAGTTACAGGGTATATAAATTGTAGTTGGCAAGTTCAAGATATTGTGAAGTTAGGGTATACTCATATGAGTTAATTACACAGATAAGAATTTATTTGGAAAATCAATAAAATCTAATGATAGCTTTGTCCTAAAATTTTGAATATAAAATATCTTTTATGCTCTTTAGTAAAATGAATTAGGCTAATAAAATGTAGACATAAATATCCTCATGCTAAAATTAAGTAAAATTCCTCAGAATTTCCATGGCATGCTTTCAGTTTTTTATGAACATTGTTAAGTAATGCATAGCCTAAGCCCAATCTAGTTAATTTGGTGTTTGGGTCTATCTTTACAGCTGATTCAAATTGTCTCATAATGGAATCTATCAATTATGCATAAAATGATCATTAACAGGCTTAAATATCATCATTGTGCTACAACTAATTTGTCATTTCTTAAAAATAAAGCCTAAGCTAACCATTAGACATTTAGAATGATGACTTTGCTTCTCATCTGAACTACTGTGACAGTGGTTCTCAAATGGGCACGATTCCACTGCCCCCCAACCCAACAGTGGACATTTAGCAATGTCTGGAGAAATTTTTGGTTGTCATAGGATGTGGGGGGTGCTACTGGCATCTAGTGGTAGGGGCCTATGATGCACAGGACAGCTCACCCCCAGCAGAGAAGTATCCAGCCCAAAATTTCAATATACCACCATTAAGAAATCCTGATCCAGGGCCAATAGTGTGGTTTTGTGTAAGGAAACAACCTAACTTATTGGGTGACTTTTGAGTCTCCATTTTATTACCTGCAAGATGAGACAAGGAATTATCCCATAGGATGTTTGGAAACATTTTAATAATGAAAGTAATAATCAGTCATGTATTTCTTGCTGGTTCACAAATATTCCAGGCACAGTCTCACATCAGGACTTTGGCATTTACTCTTTCATATTCCTGAAATGTTCTCCCCACAGATTTTATTATACCTTCCCTCCTCAGCTGCATCTTGATTTGGGGCAAACACAGCTGTCTTAAAGAGGCCTCCCCTGGTATCTCAGACTGAAAGTTCTGATCTACTCTTTTTGCCTCTAGCACTCCCCATACTTCTTCCATGATTAAATTTCCTCCATAGAACTCATTACCACTTGATGTTCTATATAGGTATATATATGTACATATGTATACAGACATGTGCCACATAATAACATTTCATCCAACTATGGACTGCATATACTATGGTGGTTCCACAGATTAAAATCGATCTGGAAAATTCCTATTGCCTAGTGATAGCATAGCCATCTTTAATTTTTTAGCACAATGCACTACTCAAATGTTTGAGGTGATGCTGGTATAAAGAAACCTACTGTGCTGCCAGTCATAAAAGTTGAGCATATACAGTTATATACAGCACATATTTGATAATGATAATAAATTGCTGTTTTACTAGTTTATATGTTTACTACATTATATTTTTATCATTGTTTTAGAATCTTCTTATACTCATTACAAAAAAAAAAAAAAGCTAACTGTAAAAAAGCCTCAGGCAGGTCCTTCAAAAAGTATTCCAGAAGGCATTGTTATTATGGGAGATGACAGCTCCATGCATGTTATTGATCTTCCAGTGGGAAAGATGAGGAGGTGGAAGACAGTATACTGATGATCCTGACCCTGTGTAGGCCTAGGGTAACGTGTGTGCTTGCATCTTACTTTTTAACAAAAAAGTTTAAAAAGTAAAATAAAAAATTAAAAGAAAACAGAACAAGGTTTATAGAATAAGGCTATAAAGAGAGACAATATTTTTGCACAGCTGTATAATGTGTTTGTATTTTAAGCTAAGTGTTATTACAAAAGTGTCAAAAAGTTTAAAAAATTAAAAGGCTTACAGTAAAAAAGTTATACCAAACTGAGTTTATTATTGAAGAAAAATTTTTGTTGTAAATTTAATGTAGCCTAAGTGTACAGGATTTATGGGTTTACAAAGTCTACAGTAGTGTACAGTAATGTCCTAGGCCTTCACATTTGCTCACCATTAACTCACTGACTCATCCAGAGCAAATTCTAGCCCCGCAAGCTTCATTCATAAATGCCTTATACAGGTGTACCATTTTTTGTCTTTTACATCATATTACTGTGCCTTTTCTATGTTTAAATATGTTCAGATACATAAATGTTTACTATTGTGTTACAATTGCCTACATTATTCAGTACAGTAACATGTTGCAAGGGTTTGTAGCCTTGGAGGAATAGGCTCTACTTTAGCCTAGGTGTGTAGTAGGTTATATCATCTAGGTTTGTGTAAGTACATTCTATGATGTTCGCACAATGATGATACTACCTAACAGTACATTCCTTAGAACATGTCCCCGTCATTAGTAATGCATGATCATACGTGTGTATGTATAGGGTATGTGTGTGTATATACAGTTGGCCCTCCATATCCGAGGGGTCCTCAGCTGCAGATTCTTTTTGCTTCTTTTTCCCTGCTTTGTTTCTTTTTCTTTTTCTTTTTCTTTTTTTGAGACAGAGTCTCACTGTGTTTCCCTGAATAGAGTGCTATGGTGTCAGCCTAGCTCAGAGAAACCTCAAACTCCTGGGCTGAAGCAATCCTCCTGCCTCAGCCTCCCGAGTAGCTACTACTACAGGCGCACGCCATGACGCCCAGCTAATTTTTCTATTTTCAGTAGAAACGGGATCCCGCTCTTGCTCAGGCTGGTCTAAAACTCCTGAGCTCAGGTGATCCTCCTGCCTCAGCCACCTAGGTGCTAGGATTACAGGCATGGGCCACTGTACTGGCTCTCATATGCAGATTCAACCAACCTTGGGTGACATACATTTTTAAAAAATTAAAACAATAAAAAATAAAAATTTGAAAAACATAGTGTAACAACTATTTACATAGCATTTACATTGTATTAGGTATCGTAAGTAGTCTAAAGATGGTTTAAATATATGGGAGGGTATGCATGGTTATAGGCAAATACTATGCCGTTTCATAGAAGGGACTTGAGCATCGGCAGATTTTGGTATCCATGGGCGGTCTTGGAACCAATCCCCACAGATACCAAGGGAGGAATACACACACGCACACACACACACGTGCATTTTCTATTGTTGTTTTGGTTTGTTTAAATCCCGGAATCTAGCAACTTAGCATAGGACCTAGAATACACTTGTGTTTAAAATCCCTTAAATGAAGGCATGGTGAGTGACTCCTCTGGCAGGCATTGTGATAAGCACTGGAGATAGCACTGGAAACAAAAGAAATAACTCCTGTCTTTATGGGAGTTTACATTCTTATGGAGACTCATTAAACAAAGTCATATAAAATATATTATTAGGAAATATTATAAATGAATTAAAACTAGAGAGTGATGAAAGGGTCAATTTTAGATGAGGTGGTCAGAGAAAGATTATTTGGTCAGGTGACATTTGAGCAAAGACCTGAAGGAAGTGAAAGAGCATAAGAACAACCAGCAATGATAATAGTAATCAATATTATCCAATATTAACCACTCAATATTGTATTGAGTGGTTTCTGGATGTCATGGTCTGAACTAATTGCTTCCATTAACAAAGTCACATCCCCAACAACCCTGTGAGGTAGGTATGATTTTGTTTCCATTTTGTTGAAAAAGAAACTAAAGTACGGAAAAGTTAAGTAGTCTAAATAAGGTAAGCATAACAGACACTGAATAAACCATAGTTCTTAATATTCTAAAGAGTCATTTCAAATTTGGGTCTCTTGTGATTTTCTTATGATAAAAAGTTGCCTGTGGCTAGCTCAGATCTATTCTCTGCACTTCTTTCTTATATTAGCAAGACATAAAATTGTAATAATGTAAATCAAATGTGGGGAAGAGGATAAGACTTGGCAAAAGATTTCATCCCACATAGAGGTTGGGGGTATGTCCAGGGAAAACAGAAAATTTAGGCAAACAATGTGTCCAAAGACAAAGAAGTCTGAATCCTTTGAAAAGAACAGTGCAGTGACATCCACTGAATTAAGTACACGACAAATATGAAGATCTGAATGCAGGCAGGTGGTTGTCACATTGGGATCCAGTAGGAAGTTAGAGCTTAGCCATAAGGAATTCAGAAAGGCAAAGTGGGCAGTCTCAACAAGTACTTGATGCCTGGGAAATTTGCCTAAAATTGATGGAGATGAAGTTACTGTGCTGG
The DNA here is from genome assembly GCA_963574885.1 of Lepilemur ruficaudatus. Classification (NCBI taxonomy): domain Eukaryota; kingdom Metazoa; phylum Chordata; class Mammalia; order Primates; family Lepilemuridae; genus Lepilemur; species Lepilemur ruficaudatus. The sequence continues at coordinate 8,935 of CAUYRT010052811.1, forward strand.
GGTGGAATGACATCCCTCTGAACTCCAGAGGAGGAAAAGGGAGACGGTGGCAGACAGTAGAAATTCTATCGTATAGAGAGGGAACAAGAGTAGTGAGAGAAAACATATACTAGAGTTCTGGTCATGGTCAATCTATGGCATACGACGGCAGAGAGTAAACCACAAGAAGGTTAATTCTCAAAGACCCTAGTTGATATTATAGGGCCCCGTCATCCTGGTAAGTCTCGTAAACAAGACAAAGCAAACATGGGAACCTGTTTATTAGCTGTAATATATTTTTCCCTGGGTCAGTTTAACAGGTTGTTTTTGTTTGGCTGTTTAAATGTTTTGTTTAAGAAAGTAACTCCTTTCTCAAATAAGGTTTGGTTCAGGAGCCAGGGCTGGATCCAACAGCATCCTTAAAACAGGAGAACTGAGAAGATACGCCTTCCATTTGTTTTGGGGATCAATTTACTCCCATCTATTAAAGAATCTTATTTCATCAACAATCCTCTCTTTTGTGTATGTAACCTCACTCTCTCATCTCAGTCTTTCTCATCCTCATTTCAAAGAACTTGAGTCATTTCCATCTTATAAAATGCTGTAATTTGACCCTACACCCACCTCCAACTACTCTATTACATCTTTCTATTCTTTCATATACACACTCCTTAAAAGAGTTATCATCCTTGCTGCCTCCGTTTTTATTACTTCTCATCCATAGCCCAGAACACTCCAGTTTGGTTTTCACCTTATGTACCCCAAGACAGCTCTCAAGATTACCAATGGCCTTCCTGTTACAGAATCCACTGAAATCATTACATTAGTATGCAAGAGATTAATTCTCCTCTCTAGAAACCCTCTTTTCCGTCCTGTAAAACCAAACTTCTTTCTGGGAACTCTTTCTCTTGCTTTTCTGGCCTTTCTTTAGATGTATAAATTTCTGAAATATGACACTTATTGTAATTAAATCTTACTACAGATATAACGTTTCATCTCTTAATATCCAAGGTCAAGTTGGCATTGAAAGTCCTTTGCATAAGTGTGTCCTTCCTAGCACAGAAAAATATGAAAGCTATTACCTACCACATGCACTTCATTATTAAGGTGAAAATGCTTTCAAAGGAAAGTCTTATGGAAACAGATATAAAAGACTATTTCACTTATCCATGCTGTAACTTTTTTAGAATAAAAGATTTTCTTTAGAGCCCAGAAAATTATCAGCAGATGAACAGTATCTGAAAGCCTGTTGTGTACAAGATTCTCTGCCACATTGTAGAAGATCCTCCAGAACAGTAACTTGGGGTATAGAATGTATAATTCTTCTCTACTAAATGCTTACAATTTAGCTGAGAAAATTATATACACACATGGAACCATAGCAGAAATAAAGTCAAAGGCAATATTATATATCAGCATAGTTTGTAACATTGCATTTTATGTGTGCAATATGCATATGTATCAGCAAGCTGGTTAAGCATGCTTTATTAGAAAAAGCATAGCCTCTAGAATATATTTTTGAATCCTAGCTCATGCCTGGCTAACTATATGACTTAGGGCAAGTCATTTGGCTTCTCTGAGTGCTAGTTTTATCATCTGTAAAGCAGTGATAATTTTTTAAAAAAACAGCTTTATTGAATTTTAGTTAATATACAAAGAATTTCACATACTTAATGTGTACCATTTGATGAGTTTGGACATATGCAAACACTGTGATTCCATCAAGACTTCAAGGTAATAGACAAATTCAATCCCTCTCAAAATTTTCTTGTGTCCCTTTGTCTTTGTTTCTGTTTTTGTTTTTGTAATAGTAACATTTAAATTGAGATTTATTCTCTTAAATTTTGAAGTGCACAATAATGTATGGTTAACCACAGGCACGATGTTGTGTAGGAGATCTCTAGAATTTACTCATACTGCATAACTAAAACTCTAAACCCATTGAACAACTGCCAATTTCCCTCATCCCCCAACCCCTAGAAACCACTATTGTATTCTCTGCTTGTATGAGTTTAACATACATAACATAGGTATCTATAGATACCTCATCTAAATATAATCATGCAGCATTTGTCCTTCTGTGACTGGCTTATTTCACTTAGCATTAAAGTCCTCCAGGCTTATCCATGTTGTCATAAATGGCAGAATTTCTTTCTTAAATATGTGCTTATTATATAGAAGATTAAAAAATCATAGCTGTTATTTTTATTATATAACATAAAAAATATGATAGCTTACTACCCTAAACAGCATAGGAAGTATCAAATAGCTTATAATTGCTTTATTTTAAAATTTTGCCTACTTTCTCATTAGCTATTATTAGTTCATTCCCAGAAAAAATGCAAATGTTTCTTTTAATATGGTGTTCTCTCTCTCTCTCTCTATATATATATATATATGTGTGTGTGTGTGTGTGTGTGCGTGTGTGTGTGTGCGTGTGTGTGTATACATATATATATACACTTACGGTATTATTTTCATTTTTCTTGCTAGGAATCCCTCTCCCTGAAGCCCTTTATATTCTGCTTCAATCTAGACTCATTCCTCTTAAATCTCATCTTATGTTTCTCTTTTGCCCTCACCCTGGGAAACCCCTCCACCTTTTTGCTGAGAGTGAGAGTCTGATGTGTTCTTGATCCCATGTTGCCTGCTTTCTTGATTTAGTTCTTTGTTTGGTAGAGTACATTCACCAGTACAGTGAATGTATTCTATAAAGGAGTGTAATGGAGATATGTTTTGGAAAAATTGCAGGTTTGAAAATCCTTTTAAAAAATACTTACACTTGATTAATCCATAAATTCAAAGTTGAAAAAATTTTTAATTCAGAACTTTTAAGCCAGTATTCAGTTTTAAGATACTTTTTCTTTTCAGTTTTGAGATACTGCTACATTTTTAAAACATTTATTCATTCATTCACTCTTGGCTACATTCCTTAAAAAATCAGAGATGGGAGGAAACAAAAGCTGGCAAGTTTGTACCTAGAGGTCGATACTATCCTTTTAGCCTGTCCAACTCTAGTTTTGGGCACAATAAGGATTTTTTTCCCCCCAAATTTAGGAGATTGAGTATTTTTTGTTATGTGGGTAAATTGTATCATATTGAAGTCAGGGCTTTCAGTGTACACATCATCAGAATAGTGTGCGTTTTTCTCTCCCTTCCCCCTTCCTAGTTTCCAACATTGATTACAGCTCTTTATGGTCATATATATCCTTGGTTTAGCTCCCACTTGTAGGGGAGAACGTGTGGTATTTGTTTCCCCATTCCTGATATACTTTTCACCTAGGATAATGGTCTCCAGTTCCATCCAAGTTGTTTCAAAATACTTTATTTCATTCCTTTTTATGGCTGAGTAGTACTCCATGGTGTGTGTGTGTGTGTGTGTGTGTGTGTGTGTGTGCTGTCTTTATTCACTCATCAGTTATGGGCTTTTAGGTTGACTCCATATGTTTGCAATTGTGAATTGCACTGCAATAAACATTCAAGTCAGGCATCTTTTTTTATAAAATTACTTTATTTTCTTTGGGTAGATACCCAGTAGTGAGATTGCTGGATTGAATGATGGTTCTACTTTTAGTTCTTTGAGGAATCTCCAGATTGCTTTCCATAGCAGTGGTACAAGTTTACATTTCCACTAACACTGTATAAGCATTCCCTTTTTACCATAACTGTGCCAACATCCTAAAAACTCCATCAAAAGACTCCTAGAATTGATAAATAAATTCAGTAAAGTTTCAGGTTACAAAATTAATGTACACAAATCAATAGCATTTCTATATACTAATAAAAGTCAAGCTGAGAGTCAAATCAAGAACTCAACACAGGCCTGGCATGGTGGCTCATGCCTGTAATCTTAACACTCTGGGAGGCTGAGGCAGGGGGATTGCTTGAGCTCTGGAGTTTGAGACCAGCCTGAAAAAGAGCAAGACCCCATCTCTATTAAAAATAGAAAAATTAAGCGTGGTGGTGCATGCACATAGTCATAGCTACTTGGGAGGCTGAGGCAGAAGGATTGCTTGAACCTGGGAGTTTGAGGTTGCAGTGAGCTATGACGGTGCCACTGCACTCTACCCAGAATAATGGAGCCAGACTCTGTCTCAAAAAACCAAAAACCAAACAAACAAAAAACCCAACACCATTTACAGTAGCTGCAAAGAAAATGAAACTCCTAGGAATATACTTAACCAAGGAGGTAAAAGAGCACTACAAGGAGAACTACAAAACACTGATGAAAGAAATCATAGATGACACAAACAATGGAAAAGCATCCCATGCCCATAGATTGGAAGAATCAAAATTGTTAAAAGGTCCATACTACCCAAAGTGATTTACAGATCCAACACAATTCCCATCAAAATTCTAATGTCATTTCTCACAGATCTATAAAAAATAATCCTAAACTTCATAGGGAACCAAAAAAGAGTCCAAATAGCCAAAGCAATCCTAAGCAAAAAGAACAAAGTTGGAAGCATCACATTATCTGACTTCAAATTATACTACATTGCTATAGTAACTGAAATAGCATGATACTGGTATAAAAGTAGGCACACAGACCAATGGAACAGAACAGAGAACCCAGAAACAAAACCATATAGCTATGACCAACTGATTTTTGAAAAAGCACACAAAAACATACACTGGAGAAAGGATGCCATAGTCAATAATGGTGCTGAGAAAACTGGATGCCCACATACACAAGAAATGAAACTGGATCCCTGTCTCTCACCATATACAAAAATTAACTCAGGATGGGTTAAAGACTCAACTGTAAGACCTGAAACCATAAAGATTCTAGAAGAAAACATAGAAAGAACTCTTCCAGACATTGGCATAGGCAAAGAATTTATGAGTAAATTTCCAAAAGCAAATACAGCAACAACAAAAATAAATGAATGAGACTTAATTAAACTGAAAAGTCTCTGCACAGCAAAGGAAGCAATCAACAGAGTAAATCGACAACCTAGAGAATGGGAGAAAATATTGGCAAACTATACATCTGACAAAGGACTAATGTCCAGAATCTACAAAAAACTCAAACAAATTGGCAAGAAAAATAAATAAATAATGCCATCAAAAAGTGGGCAAAAGACATTAACAGAGTCTTTTCAAAAGAAGGTAAACAAATGGCCAAGAAACAAATGAAAAAAATTTTGACATCATAATTGTCAGGGAAATGCAAATTAGAACCACATTGAGATATCACCTTACCCCATCAGAATGCTTATTATTAAAAAATCTAAAAACAATAGATATTCAATGTCTTTTGAGTTTCACTATCAATCTTAAGATGTCTAATGACTCTAATTTTTCATCTTCTACATATGATCACTTTTTTCTCTCTGAAATTTATTGGAATCCTCTTTTCATACCTGGAAACCTAAAATTACATAATATTTATGTTGATAAAGGGTCTTTTATTGTGGGTATTATTTCTTTGATAATTTTTATCCCCTTTAAATTTTCTTTTCTCCTTCCTTGAAAGTCCCATTAGTATGATATTCAAACTCCTGGATTTGTTCTCTGATATTTCTAACTATTTTTTCCTATTTTTCATTTATTTATGTTTTTAATCTTATTTTCTAGTTCGTATTCTCAAGTTTGTCTTCCAAACATCTATTAATTTTTTTAAATTATGTAATATTATGTTTAATTAGCAAGACTTCCTTATATTTTATGATTCCATCTTTTAAACCCTCCTTTCTTATCTCATGTGTGTTGTATCTTCCCTCATCTCTTTGAAAAAATCAGTTATAGTTTATTATTTTTTTCTTTTTTAGGTTATTATTCTTTTTGTGTGGCTATTTTGCTTGATTCTATTTTCTTTTTTAGTTTCTTTTGTTCTCTGTCTTTTATGTCAGAGCCTTCATCAAAGGTTTAGTGATGTTCAGCTCTCTTTATATTTGGGTGAAGTATTAAGGAGACCCTTGGTGTTAGGTGGCTTTGTCAGTGGGTTGGCTTTACTGTTCATTGGTTCAGTCTTTCACCATAACACTACTGTTGGCAGCCATTTTCTTGGAAATATCAAATGTCGACATCTGAAGATCTTTTTCCTTGGGTCACTTTTAGCCAAAGAGATCCTCTAATATCCTCTTGGGAGTCATAAGCCTGGCTGCTAGCCTTCTGGGAACCACTGGTGTAAGACGGTTTTCCCATTCACCCCGTAGATTTTTCACTAAATGCCTATGTTTGGACTGGAACCTTATCAGCTATGGTTGGTGTCTTCCAGAACAATAATAAACTATAGAGTCTATAGCTTATTTCTTCAAACAATAAGCCTGCTAGTGCAGGGTAGAGGCAACAGTGTGCTGTTTGGGTTGGGATGTTCAAATAATGATCTGGTGGTTCGTTGTTGCTTTCCTAAGCCACTGTATTAAAAAAAAAATACTATCCATAAACTATGTTGTTCAGAGAAACATTAAATAAAAGAAAAGAGAAAGAAGTATTTAGGCAGTACTCCCAAGGTAATGGGGCATAAAAGAATCTGGCTGAAGACCTAAGACTGAAGGCTGCACTGACAACTGCTTTAACCATTAATGCTACATGGCTCTGGCATCAGGATGCAATGATCTAAGGGCCATGGATTAGAATATTCCCCTTGGTTGGATAGAACTGAAAATAGAGGTAATATAATAGCAACTCAGTGATGTTATGAAATAAATGACCCTATGCCAATGGCGAAAAGAAGCACAACCTGAGTAGTGAGCAAAATGGGAAAACAAGCTCTCAAAATAAACAATTTCAATATATATCTTAAGAAAGCTTTTGTGTCACTAAACCAAATATGTAATCAATCACTGAGCTAAAGGTTTTTTAGAGAATCTCAATTGTATTATAAGGCTTGATTTCCTTTCTATTGTGAGGGAAAGAAAAACTGGAGGGCTTCACGAAATAGTGTACTGCTTCTTGTCACTGGAGCGCAGAGGAGAGCCAAAATCAAGTCTTGGATTTCAAAGATGAAAGACAGTTTGATTATGCCAGTCATGCATTTGAAAATTAGCTGTCCTCTTCTATTTCACTTAAAATATCTTAGGAATCCTAAGGTCTAATGATGCGTTGTTATCATTTGTTTGGCTGACTTGTCATCATAACTGTTTTATTGATTATTATTTGTTTTACTGAGGATATGGATTTATGACTCATTGATTCATATTAATTAATGTGTGTCCCTTAGTCAATCTTTAAGGTACCTAGTACAATTATGATATTTTTATTACAGAAAAGGAGACTAAAAGAGTCTAATTTACTCAAGGTAGGGCTAGAAAAGAACCTGGGACACGTTAATGACAGTTGTAAAGTATTTTATATAGCTCGAATTTGGAATAACCTTGGCCATTAACATGATGGAACTGTAATCAAAATACAAAAGTAGTTCCTCTTCTTTATTTTTTCCTATATAAATTCAGGTATCCCCCAAGGCAGGTGACTTCTCCTGTATGCTCAAGAGATGACAAAACCTTATCGAAAGGATATTGGAGGGATTAAAATTAAAAGAAAGGTTTTTCCAAGGAGAGGTAAAAACAGAGGATCATAAATGACCCTGAGATAAAATGCTTATGGGGTTCCAGCTAAAGTAACTATTCAGGTGATTAGAATTATAACAAGATTCAATTTACACCTGATACAATTTATGCCTAATCTGATAATACAATTAGAATTGTGCCTGAGAAGAAGCTACTCTAGGAGAACATTCAGAATTAACGAAAACTAATAAAATTCTTAGCAGAGAGAAAGTTCAATGTAACAGCAGCCATATAAATAATCTGGAAGTCTGAGGAAGATGTATCTAGGAAAACGGTCTTTACCTACTTTAACATGATCACTTGTATAACCCCATCTTCCTAAAATATTTCCTCTGTATTTGATTTCAAATGCAAATGTAATTAATGTGCATCTTTTTCTGTTTCCTTATGATTACCTTGTTAAATAATGCCTAGTCTGATAATGTCAATAATGTTTATGTGACCAGCAATCAAAAAATAGTGTGGGATTTTTTTTCTCTTCATCCTGGTTCAGTTCATTTAGTGCTTCTATCAGATTTTTAATTTGACATCCCATAAAGACATGAATGAAATTATTTATTTGGTTTCATTTACATTGCATGTAAATGGAACGTCCCTCAGCTCCCATATTATTTATCCTATTAAATCAATGATGAGGAAAGGAATTCATTTATCTGGTAATTTAGTTTAGCTACACTGTTGTCTGGGATTTTTATATGTGATGAGCAATATTTTATATCAAAGCTATAGCTCTCTATGGTTGGAGGATGCTATAGCAATCTTCAGATCTTAGAATGTTTCTCCAAACCTTTGTCTCAATTTTTGAGATTTGCAACACTGGTATTAACTATTTGGGGGCAGGTCACAGGTTAGATTTCCCAGACTCCACGGCAGAGGTTTGCAGGAAGTTTATTTTGCAGGATGGAGGATCAAAAGAAGCATGATTGAACAGAGAGGGGTGTTGTCAAAAAAAGGCCTCAGGTGATAGCACATGGAGCTCCTGTGCTGGGATGCCCCTTCAGAGTTGTCTTTAATCAAGGAAAGGGAGGCAAGGTTTTTATATCCCATAGTACCCAGTCATTAAATTCGGTTGCTCCTAGGAAGAGAACTTGGCCCTGGATGAAGTGCTCTCTTCAGCTGAGAGTAATTACCTGAGAGCTGTGAGCTGCCAACACTCCCATCCACTGAGAAAATGAGTGTTTCATACCTGGGAGTGGGGAAGGTAATCTGCATGGTTCACCAAGGCATCCACTACCATCCATTCCTTGCACTGTGCAGTTTCACATGCATTATACAAATTCTTAGATGGTTCCTTCAGGATGTTGGTGAGCCACTTTTCCTGGAGAAGCACACTGAAGGAAAGGTTGGTGGTATAAACAACAGACCTTCTGTCCACAACCCACTGCAGTTTATTTCTGAGGCCACAGTGTTATCCTTTGCATCACTCCTCTGTCACCCATCATAGATTACCCTCACCTTTTCTCTATTCTCTACTTATTTGAGTGCCTTACCTAGAAGGATGACTCAGAATTTTATACCTATTAGATCTGAGCCACTAGTCACCATGATCGTCTCAGATGGTGGGTGCTGCACTTGTCTATTATTGTGAAAAATTGGGCTAGGGTCACAACAGGGCTAACCTAGTTGCCAAACATATTATTCTTTGCCTTTCCTTCTCATGATGGTCAGAGTCAATTAACCTCCCAGAATGGTGACTCTTTTCTTTTTCTGGTGGTCTCTTGACATGAGAATCTTGAAAAAAACAGGCTTCATCCATAACTTAAAATATAATAGGAGACTCACAGTGTCCTCTCAGGAAGTGTTCATCATCTGGGAACCTGGACCTGTAAGCCACCCACAGAACTCAGAGTCCTAGGGTTGTTAAACAAAAATAGGTGGATCATTGGAGGTGTTGGTAGCGGAGCCATTCCTGTTTCTACCCCTTTGTTTATAGAGCTATTTATTTTACCTTACAAGGACATGGAAGCATGTTGTAGGTCATTAATTTAGAGTGTCTACTGTGTTCTAGAACATGGTTCTCTGTCTTTCAATATATCACCTCTAAGGTGCTTCAGCTGTACCTTCGATAGAATGTTTCATTATCTTATCAGACCAGCAGCTTCTGTTTGGTACAGTATGTGACGGAGTCAGTGGATTCTATAGTTATGTGGCTACTAGAACTCCTCTTTTGCTATAAAGTGTTCATTATGCAATGTTATAAGGGATCCTGTGTTAGTGGATCAAATACTCTGTAAACCCTTGGATAGTGATGCTGACTGAGTCCCTGTGCGCACATTAGGCAAAGCCTTACCTTGAATATGTGTGTGTAAATTACAGTTAAGATGAATGAATCACTGCCCTTTACAGGTTGAAAGGGTCCAATATAATCAATCTGCTACCAAACTGCTGGTTGGACCCCTTGAAAGATGTTGTCATAGGCAGAACTGAGCTTAAGTCTGTTGATTGCAAGTTGAACATTAGGTAGTAGCAGTAGCTTGATTAACCTTGTTGAGTAGACCCCAGACTGTTAGCTCTATACACAGCCTTTATCTCTGCCATTTTCCTGCTCTGTTTGTCTGTTTGTTCATTCAGGGCCAATGACAAAGGCTGCTGACATCAACTGGCTGACTGCTGCAAAGGTCTTTACATCCACTTCCATAGATTCATCCACATGGCTCTACCTCAGACTTCTGATCTACTAATATTTCTCCTTCCAAGCACCTAAGCAACTGCATTGTTTTATAATCCCCTCGGACTGCTAGCAATTCTACCATAGCTATGTCTCTTTCCATGCAAAGGAGATTATCAGGTGCATCCATCTAAAGTTCTTCCCATTAAGAAGATTGATCTGAACCAAATTTTATCCTTGAATCAAATTTTGACTTTTGTCTCCTCCGTCAGCTGGGATCCCCTGGTGGGATCCCCCACAAGACCATAGATGTGAGCTAAGGAAAAGGCTGGTTCAAGAGAGGTAGATAACATGAGGTCTGGACCACTTGCTTATCCTACTTATATGTGCTTACTTATATGCGCACACCCCACTCTGTGCCCCTAAGCAGCATACCTACCTAATCTACCATCTTCATTGTATCATGACTTGGTACCTCTGACAGAACACAGCTCTTGGGCAATTCTGGCTAAATGGTGTCTCCATTTTTTGCTGGTCCAATAGCTCACAAGAAGCTGATTTTCAATTTACTGATCATTCTCCACTGTAATTAATCCTGAACCCTATGGGTCTATGTTGCAATTGTTCTATAGCAACTTGCCATAAACTCAAAACTATGCCCTTTCTGGCTGAATGTTCCACAGGCTAGACCTACTTCAGAGCAGTTGCCTGCTCTAGGTCCTCCCCAAAGCTAGAAGCCTTTCATATTCTTTGGAGTCATGGATTGGAGACGTATTCCCAAATGGGGTATATGCTGCCTCTAGCACATGAAGAGGTTTAGCAGGTGTTATCCTTCCTTCACCATAGTAGGAGTTATCCTTTACTTTGGATTTGTCATGACAATTTTTATCTTCTGTTTAATGCTCTAAAGTGAAAACATGAATTTCACATTATTACCATACATTTTGCTGTTCATCTTTATATTGTGCAATGCCAGTTTTAAAAGCAAATATAAGAACATTTAACTCATATGAGGAATCGTCAAAATGACATAATTCATATTTTGTAACTCATACATGCATGTGCATTTCATCTTTTCAGAAGTGGAAACGCTTCATAAAACTAACTCAACCGTTTTTATTTCACTTCTTGATGTGCATACATTCTACCAACACTCTCAACCTTCAAGTTACTGTGAGTATGGAATGACTGAAGGAAAGGCACTTAGGTTGCTTTTTCTTTCCCTTTCCTTCTATATGATCACTTTTGGCATAAGTGGTTAACTAATATAGGCAAGTACAACAAGAGTAGTAGAGGAGATACAGGATCCCTTGGCCATTTGTGTTTCTTAGAATGTAACTGCCTTGTTTCTGAGTTCAAAGCAAGTTTTGATTCAGTTGGAAAGAATGGCCCTTCAGGGCTTCTGTTTACCTAGTCATAAGTGTGACAAACTCATACTCTTTCTGAGACTCACTGAATACCCATGCTTCCTGGGTCCGCCAGAATTCTATGCTCAAGGGGTATTTCGATACTATGTGCAAAAGGCATGACAAGGATGGGAGAGCACACAGAGTGTACATATTCAATCTCCTCTGCTCACAGGCGTAGTGTTTGTTAAATCACACTTTACTTACAAAACACAGAATCAAAGGTAAAATTATTAAGAATTTCAAGACAAGAAGATCAGGGAATTAAACCAAATGCAGGGCCCTTCTCAGTGCAGAGGCAGATAACAGGCCCATGAAGCTGTCACAGGTTACTGGTCACAGGTTACTTTGGAGGAAAACAGAAGTCAGTACCATATACACTTGCTTTAGTATTGCAGAGTCCTTCACCATCAGGACCTAGCTTCTTTTTAGGCCATTAAAAATCTGGTTTACACATTAGAAACTCTATAAGATATTGCAGCACTTTATTGAATTAACTACCCTCATGCTTCAGGTCACCCATCCTTGATTTATTTTATTATTATAATTATGAAACAACCTTTGTTGTGTATTCATTATCTTACCCTTAAGAATCCCACAGCTTTCTGCAGGTCAGGGTTGCCTGGCAGCAACTTTGATTTTGCTGCTTATTGAAGCAATTGTGTACATATTCCATTTGATGGTTAAGCACTGCCCCATAGCCTCTATTATTCTGAAATCCTATAATTCCCATTGCTATAAATGAACCCAGTTCTATAAAATAAGAGCATCTCCCACTATCTTCCCTGGATTACAAAAGATGACCATCGCTGAGCTTCTCAATGATGGTGGTGCCCTTCTCATCAGTGTATACCGTATCACTGCTAAATTTAGTGTCCTCTGAGATCACACATGTGTAACAGTCATCTAGTGCCTTATGTAGTATATCCCTCTAGCATGCATCTCTGAACCTTTTGAATCCCTTCTTTCACTTGTTTTGACAAGAACTCTGATGATTCTCTTTCACATAGTATGATCTACTACTTTGTTTAAGCTGCTAAGAGCCATTGTAGTAACATACTATCATTGTTTCCTGGGACCTTGCTAGAATGTGAAACCTGTATTATGGAGGAGTGTCCCAATACTGATAAATTATTTTTTATCAAAAATAAAATTTCCTTGATTTAGCATTCTCAGAATCTAGGCCCATGAAGCCTCTATGGGAACCTACTGATATATGTTGGTCAACTTCTGTAGCTCCTTTGGGGCTAGTCTATCTCTGTTATAAAAGACTCAGGACTTTCCCAACCAGGTTATATTGAGATATATTGGCACCCAGAACAGCAGGTGGCAATACAGTCTGATGGAGTATACATTTCCTTGCAAGGAAAAATCATCTCCATCATCTTTAAGCATGGGGAGTACTAGCCTCTAACAAGAGAGTGAACTACTATTGAAGGTCAGGGCATTAAGAGGAATCCAGCAATTTAAGTTTTCAAGTGCATAGACACAGATGTCCCTATCCCAAGGCTAAAGGTCTCTCTCCTTCCTAATGAAGGCCCTCACTTTCGCATAGAAGACCTTCCAGGGTTGAGAATTCAACCTGCTGTCAAGCTCTTCTATGTATAAAGGTTAAAATATGATATCAGCTTTTTCAGCCCTCCAGTAGTGGGAGATGAGAATCTCTTTATATACTGCTAAGATTTCCACACATAATGTTTAATTGGTAATTATTCAGCCTCAGTCTTGCATTATTTTTCTCCAGCCCATGGAATACCTCATCTAATTCTACAGTTTTTGAAATTATCTTCTCAGCCTGATACATTGCTCCTGCCAATGAATTTCTTCCCATCTGTGAAGTTTTAACATCGTATCTCTGCAGCATGCCAGGAGTATCAGCAGTCCACGTACCATCACCACTGGAGTCCTCACTGACAGCCAGTCAGAGGGTCAGCCAGATCCAACATCTCCTTTCAGAGTCTATTTCCTCAAATCTTTTCTGGCACCAACTGTATAGTCAGATTCCCAGGGAAATACAGTAAGATGCAGAGATGTGTTTTTTGTTTTTTTTTTTTTAGACAGAGTCTCACTCTGTTGCCCAGATTAGAGTGCTGTGGTGTCAGCCTAGCTCACAGCAACCTCAAATTTCCAGGCTCAAGCAATCCTCCTGCCTCAGCCTCCCGAATAACTGGGACTATAGGTGCTCACCACCACACTGGCTAATTTTTTCTATTTTTAGTAGAGACGGGGTCTCACTCTTGCTTAGGCTGGTCTCAAACTCCTCAGCTCAAATTCTGCCTCGGCCTCCCAGAGTGCTAGGATTACAGGTGTAAGCTACCATGTCTGGCCTGAGATTTGCATGTATGTAATGTATTAGTGGCTATTCTTGAGATCAACATCTGGGAACATGTAAAAGAAAAATCAGAAAGTAAGTAAAGGGAAGAAGTTCAACTCTGATGCAATTGCCACAAAAGCCTCAGCTGATACCATGCTGAGGTCTAGAGCTCAAGAGTCTTTCACAGTTGTTCTGATATGAGGTGAGGGGGCCAGGCCTTTAAACTCCTTTATGGACCATTTACTGAATGTGGCCTGTCCTTGGGGAGTGGTCGTGATGTTAGGCAAGGAAGAGCTCTTCAATCTAGAGACATTTTCAGCTAAGAGACTGCCCAAACTTCCTGCAGCTGAAAAATTAATCCTTAACTAAGGATTAATTAATAAGGTTCAGAGAGTTTGGGGGCAGGACCAATGTGAGCAGTGTACTGTAGCATTCACTACCCATGGTTCCAAAAGTATTTTAGAGAGCATCCTCAAGAAATGACCCCAACCAATTCTAGTTTTCTTTATTCTATCTGTTTGGTCATTTATAAATGTAAAATATGTAAAATAAAATGAAAATCTGACATTATTTTCTAGAAACTCTAATTGAGAGAAATCAAATTACTTAGATTTCCATACATCCATACTTTTCATATAGTAAAGCAATGACAGTACCTATTTGTCCAAAAGTACTGATGGAAAGACAGTAAGAGTTCAAAGTCACACTCTTCTCACTCACTGAAATAACATTATTTGCCTTGTTTTTAATTTTCTTAATAACCTCACTGTATCAGCTAGTAAATTAGAGTCTTAGTCTTGGCAGTAAAACCAAGTTGGTCCCAAACAAGTCAATTTGGTTTGGCATTTAGAGATGGTGTTTGAACACTTCAGTTTATCTTTGTTTCCTTATCTTTTCTAAATATAAAGTACTAATTTTAACCTATATTCAGCCAGTTTTTTTTATTTTTTAATTTAAAATAGGTAAAATTCATTCTTTTTGGTATATAGTTCCATGAATTTTCACAAACAAGTAGTCATGTGGTCAACATCACAAAGAAAGAAAACAGTTCCATCACCTCCACAGACCTCTGTTGTGCTACCTCTTTGGAGTCAGGCCCTCCGCTCCCTTTTAGTGCTTGGTAATCACTGTTTAGTTTTCCATGCCTGTAGTGCTGTTTTTTCCCAAAATGTCTTATGTACTGACTCATACAGTGTGTACGTAAAATTTTGAGTCTAGATTCCATCCCATAGTTTATGACATCTGAGATTCATTCATTTTTGCATAGTTTGTTCTTTTATATTGCAGAATAATATTCCATGATATGGATGTACCACCATTTGTTTCTCCATTCTTTAGTTAAGCAACATTTAGCTTGTTTTCAGTTCTTGGTGATTTTGAATAAAGCTCTTGAAGGGGATACAGAACAGATTTTGTATAAACAAAGGTTTGCGTTTTGTATGGGTAAATATTCGGGGATGTTTTTGCTGGGTCATATGGTAAGAGTATATTTAAATGCATATTAAATTGCCAGACTATTTTTAAAAGTACACCTCCATCGGCAATGTATGAAAGTTATATTTGTCACACAGATTCCTTATCTCTTGGTATTGTCAGTATGTTGTCATTGTTTTAGCAAGCAATATATCTATTTAGGTTTAGGCAATATATCTATTTAGGCAAGTTCTGTTTCATCTTATTTAGATTGTGGTGTCAGATTCTAAAACCTTCACTGTGCTGTTTGGTTTTGCCCCTGCTATACTCCTCTCAGGTATTTGTGACTTAGGCAGTAGTTTTTATTATAGTTCATTTCTCAAGGCCCTTGTTATGCTTCTTGGAGGTGTTACATGCATGCATACAGTTTGGGGATGAGCTTGAGATTTGTATAGGTTCATACACAGATTTAGAATATCCTCTTTCTCTATATCTCTCCTCTCCAGGATTTTCTTCACACTTGCAGGCTCAAAGAAGTCCTTTTTCCCAGTTTCCCTGGCAAGTCAGATGTTCTTTTAGCATTTCAGCCTCCCACACTATTGCACACTTCCACCTGCTGAACCCTTCCTTGGCTAAATGTTTTTTTAGAAAAAAAGAAAGCGAGAGAGAAAAAGAGAGAGAGAGAAATAACAGGGATTCCTTCAATAATTTTTGCACTACAAGGACTCCTTTCTTATCTCCTCTATGCAAAGAAATTATTTTCTGTTGAGCTTTAGGTACAAAGCCAGTATCACTGCAACTGTGCAGATGCATGGCCTTGGGGAGGAACCAGCAGACGAAAGAGAGGAAGATACAGCAAAAGAGAGCAAGAGTGAGAGCGAGAGAGATAAACAGCAGGGATTTCCTCCATATTTATCAGCTCAGTCTTCTTTTCCCAATTTTCCAGCCAGTAATATAGATTTCCCTTGGATGTTTTGATGTTCATGCCTGTGGTTAAGTTTTTTAATTTGGCCTGATCTCAATTCAGAGAAGGGGGAAAAAAATCTGGAACTCCAAGAACTGACTTCCATCCAGAATCAGGCTCCTACAATTTATGTTCAGAGTTGCGTTCTGTATGTTATCCCAAAAGAGGGCTTCCTCCATTTTGGTGACTGTTGGAAGTTCTGGATCCTCTGTCCAACCAAGTTCATTGTAGACAGCATCTCTCTGCTACACTCTATGCAACTTCTTACCATGGCACAATGTGGCATCTAGAACCACGGAGAAGTGTGGGTATTGGCCTAGGGAAATGTGTGACCATCTCAGCTATTGGTGTGAAAAATAACTCTTTATCTCATCTACCCCACTTAGGCATTGAGATTCGGTTTCTGTGCCCTCACACAGCCATTTTAATGACATGTTTTAAATATTTATTTTTTTTTCTTTAATTTAAAAAGTAGCTGACCAATAAAGCTTTCTGTCATTTGGTATCTGCCATAATTTCATATACTTTAAAGCTGGATAAAAATGTAACTAAAATTAATGACCAAAATGATTTTATAATTATTTGGAAAATATGTCCTACAGTATTTCACCTAAATAAAGAATATGCAATTAGTTTGCCAATGTTACCATTTATTAAGACTGTGTCATGAGCTAAAAGGTGAATACATGATATGATAAATGAATGTGCATGAAGCATTTAACTCCCTGCCAAACTTTTCTGAGAAGTTCTTCTTCTCAGAATGAAGTTCTCACCTCATTTCCAGCTACCATATGAGGTCTTATGCTTTATTCTAGATGAAACTATCCCCTTCCCTTTTAACCTGAAGTCCTTAATTTGAGGATAGACTGCACTCTTTCAGCAGATGGTTTAAAATCTTTGTACAAGTATATTCAGAAAGAAAGGCTTCATTCACGTGAGAGAGAGAATAACCTACCTGCCCTTATTTCTTGTTCCAAATAACAGCAGGTAACTGATTTACATAGACAAAATTAGGGGTATGGAAAGTGGAATTTTCACACCATACCTGCTACAGCTGACATAACCAATAACATGCAGAAGAAACACATTAATGGTAGATCTACTAGGATAATCCCAAGAAACAGACGCATAAAACAAAAAATGTTCTACTTGGATTGCGCCACTGAACCAATGCTACAGAAAAGACTGACCCTGCTCAAAGTGCTCGGGTGGCTGACTTTATGTTGTGATCTCTTGTCAGTAACTCCAAAGTGCCCTCCAGCTTCCCGATCGCTGCTTCCTAATCACTGCCCAGGAAGATTTACTGCACTGCCCTTCATCAGCAGCAACACTCCGAGCTATTAAATTGCTAATGCTTTGGTACTGTGCCAAGTAATATGCTTTAAATCTTTGTTCAGTGTTTATTTGGTGAAAAGGCTAAAAGATGCATGGGGGAGAGGTAGAGAAGAAAAATCCCTGTTGGTGGAGTTTTGTTCTTTTCTATTATGGACACAAGGAATGTGGATCTGATCCCAATTTATTTGTTTTGTTTTTAGTCTCCACTAGGAAACACAAAAGCACTTTAGGTTATAGGAGTCATCTGTGGTAAGTTTGCGGATTTCAAAGTCGATCAAGGAAGGGACAGGACCATACTAAGTGGGGACACATTTGTTTTATGGGGTAAGGAAACTGTATCAGAGTAGACGTCCCTCCTAGCAAGAGACCTTCTAAAGACTGCAACTCCGAGCCACTAACAGGAAGGGAATAGGGCAAGGAATTCCCAGGGGGGAGAGGGAAATCTGAGAAGGAACTTACGTGACTAGGTGATGTCCCTCAGCAGCAAACTGGGGAGTCTCTGGTAGGAGAACTCCAAAGGGTAACAGCATTTAGAGGTCTTTTTCAGCTACAGTTGTGGGGTCTTATCTATGATGAATTGATATTGAGGTTCCACAGTTATATGTCTACCTAAAAGGAAGAAGCTGAGGCAAAATTAACATAACTGGAAAGTTTATTTGGGCCAAGCTTGAGGATTGCAACCTGGGAACGTAGATTCAAGTTGCCTTAATACAGTCTGATTCCAGCAGCAGTGACAAGTGGAGGGTTTTTTTTTTCTTTTTTTTAAGAGATGGGGTCTTGTTCTGTCATCCAGGCTGGGAGTGCAGTGGAGTGATCATAGCTCACTCTAGCCTCTAATTGTTGTGCTCAAGCGATCCTCCTGCCTCAGCCTTCCAAGTAGCTGAGACTAACAGAAGCATGCCACACACATGGCTAATTTTTTAAATTTTTTTTTTTTAGAAGCAAGGTCTCGATATGTTGCCCAGGCTGATCTCTAAGTCCTGCCTTCAAGTGATCCTCCCATCTCACTCTCCTGAGTCACTGGGATTACAGGTGTGAGCTACCACACCCAATTCACAAGTGGATTTTAAAGGCCAAAAGGGGGGAGGCAGGGAATGGGCTGACATGTTTGTCAAAAATTCTCATTGACTTACAGAAATAACATTGATTAGTGATGGGCTGTACATCGTTAAGCTATAGCATGTGGGTTATAGTGTCTGGTGTGGCATTTTTAGGTTAATTTATAGATACTTGTGGCAATAGCAGGCAGTTTCAGGAGATGAATACATAGCTAAAAGCGGGGGTCATAGAACATGATTGCGGTCTCATTTTAATGTCTGTCTAGGCCTAATAATTTTAAAGGGCTCATATTCCTCAGATGAAAGTTTCTTTTTTTTCCTCATCTATCCCTTTTGATCAGAAATCTTTCTTCTTGAAAGCATTGATGATCAAAATCTGAGTGTGAACATATCTCGTGTCACCAGGAAAGTTCATTTCCAGGTAGTCCTGTCAAAGTCATTGATCTATAGATATTGTCACTTGTATCATCTCTAGTCTTTGAAGAACCATGAATTTAGTTTTTCAGAAGAAGTTAAACAATGAGAGACACGTAGTAGAAATGTACATAAGGATTATAATTAAAAAGAAAATTTGTATGCCAGAATGAAAACAAAGACCTATTCCATTGGGAAGTCAACTAAAAACAGCCTGAAGAAAATTAAATCCAGGTTCTTCTTCAGAGAACTTTTGCAGCCAGGAAGTAATTTAGGATTTAGTCCTACTTGTAGGCAAATAATAAAACTCAAAGCCAATGGACAAAGCTAGAATCTAGTAACAGGTGTACTATAGGTTTCTTCTGAAACATCATTTTTTTTTTTTCCTTTTCAACCCCTGGGTCAATTTGCATGAAACATTATTTTTTCTTTCTCTGGTTTTCCATTTTTACCAAAGATAAATCATAGTAGGACAAATTTATTTCAAAATAAGTTTTAGTCTTATTACACTTAGCCTGTTTATTTGCATAAAGTACAACAAGAATAGTGAATGACCACATGGGCTTTTTATAGCTGGCTTTGCTGAAAGTTTCATGAGAAACTTTGGTTTAGAATTTTAAAATCCTTGAGACTATCCAAGCCAAGAATTTGCCCTCAGGCTGTCTTCAGTATCTATACAAATTGGGTGAATTCCTTTCTTCTCAAGATTCCAAAATAATTTGAGGTTCCTGGGCCCATCAGAAAATTGCATTCTTAATTTACCACAAGGACAGATACCTTACAAGGAAACTGTGTAGACAGGGTGTTGGGCAAGTCTTCCAAAAAAGGCTTTTAATTGGCTCTGTAAAGTCAACCTTAATTCTCAAAGCAGTATGGTCATATCTGAAAATATGCCATTCCAGTCAAAGCCTTGGTAAAATAGCCAATGTGTATAATTGCGTTCTGTTACAAAAGAAAACAGATTCTTACTGAAATTATACCAACAACTATATTGCCATAAATCAACAATACTCATGAATAGTTTCTAACTTTTAGAGAAATTTGGTAGAGATAAAAGCAAATGTTTCAGTTTCATTCACAAAAACCTTTACTTTACCTGATTACTATAAGCTATAAATGGATGAAAAAGGGAAAAAAGGTTTTATTGACTCTAGAAAACAAAACATTAAAAGAATCAACAATGTTTAAAAAAAGTCATAAAAGGTATTTTAATTCTCTATTATTTTAGACCTAGGTAATTAATTCTTGTTCTGCTTGATGTTAGGTTAGCAATCCTCATGAACACATCAGCTTTTTAATTATAGTCCTGGAAGTTTTTACCTAGTCCAATGGTATGATCGCCAAAGTTATCAGAAATCTGTATTCAAGTGTACTTGTTCTTGAGCCCTTTCCATGAACGTCCTCAAAGAAGCAGCGCATTTTAGTATGTAGCTGGTTACAAACTACTTTTTGAGAAGAATAAAAGTAAGACAATAATTACTAGTGGATGACAGAAGTCTTAGAATAGCCACGGTCAAAAACATTATTGACAAGGAAATTCAGTTATTTCTGTGGCATATAGCAATATAACATAATAATCATAATTATTATTCATAACATATACTCACACATCAGAATTTTAGTAATCTCATATAATGCATTTGTTCATATTATTAAGTAATTAATAATAATTATTAATATTTAATAATAATTCATATTAATAATGCATTTATACACATATAACCCATTTATAACCCATAGTTAAATGCCATTTCTTATTGAACAGTGCTTCTTGTATGATTTTAACATACCAAATAAACTTCATATGTCTCTTCTGGACTTCCATGGGTTACTTTTAGAAAAGACATAATTTTAAAATTTTAAATTTTATCATGGGAAGTATGTCAAATATTAAAGGTTTAAAACACTTGTTTAAAACGGTATCATAGATCACTGTAAAATAATAGAGATTCATTTAGCCAACATGACAACTCCAAGATTTTAGAAAGTAAAATCCTTTACTCTTTGTTAGTGAGGAGACTCAGTTTCCCAAACAATCAAAAGACCTGATAAAGACAGCACAAGACCAATCTTCTACCACCCCCTTTTTCCCCCAGTTTACTGAAAAGATAAACAAAAATCTTAAAGTCTTTCATTATCTCTTATTAATATAATATAAAAATCTTTTTCAAAAGAGAAAAAGAAATCGTGTCAGTATACTATTAATGCAAAACTAATTTTAATAAAACCTTATAAACAGATCCATCCAATCTCAATCAGCTTTGGCCACACAAGATAAGGTTTCCATAAGCCTTCTATACTTCCTACAGTTTTCTATTAAAGAACAGATCATTACTCCAAGAAAACCCTGACATGCATCAGTGTGCTTTTGATATTAATGTTTTATCTTTAGAAAAACTAAATTTTCCCCTATTAATTTTAGCCAATTTGACAGAAAACAAAATTCATTTTATAAGATCTTCCATAAACCTTCTGCAACTTGCTTAAAACTTCAGTTTTGTCCTATCATTTTACCTTAGGACAAAAATTTGCTTTCCTCCCCCCCACCCTTTATCATTTTGATCACACAAAGTTCTCTCTGATGTAAAGGAAAAATTACTCTCTCTTTTTAACTTTCTTTACATCTTACTTTTTTAGAGGATGTGTGTATAGATGCATTTTTCTTATATCTAATGGTTTTAATTACATATACTAATTATGATTTTAATTCTTAGTATCTCTAATTTACAGTGAAAAACCAAGAAAGTAATTTTGAACTATTTCATACTAGTATTTATGGATGAAAATTATTTCATAGTTTTTTAGAAGAACATTTTCTCAATTTTTTGTTTATTAGTTGAACTAACTATATTTGACTTTTCTGTAACATATAAAATGTGATGTCAAAGTATATACACTTAAACTTACATATAACAATTAACATTTCAGTATTTTAATTTAGAAATGGCTCAGCCATTTTCTGATTATTACTTAACATAACATGACCTTAAGATTTTTAAATTACTGAAAAGAATTTTGAAACTATGTCATAGGTATCCTTCCTAATGTCTTCCCCAGTTGCCCTGAGTACCTAGTATCCAGGTGGCACCCAAGGATGGTTATGAACTGGACCCAGCTGAGTCCTAGAGTCACACACCAAGTGTGGAGCTCAGGACAGATGACAGAGCTGTGAAGAGAATGATGAAGATCTGATTCCTCCCAGCACAACCAGGAGGCAAATCTGGGCCAGGGAAGAAGGAGTTAAAATCTTTTAAATGCTCAAACTGCCTGCTTTGGATTCCCTGAAAGAATCAAGGACAGAAGAAAGAAAGAAAAGAGCTCTGCTCTATGGTCTGACCGTACCGCTCTTTTTAAAAAATCCTTTCACCTCCCTTATAATCAGATTACAACTGAGACAAACAACTAACATTTCTGGCTTTTGAATTATTTTTACTGAATGTACCCTCCCAAGTGGCAAAGCAGTATCCCCAAAGATAAAAAGGCACCCAAATATCAAACTGAAAGGCAATGGTTCCCTGACTGAAACCATCTTTACAAATTGATAAAGGGGTACAAGGTGAGAACTGTGGTAAGGGCCTAGGTAAAAATAATGATAATAATTAGCCATTGTCCCCCTGTTTGCTTATCTATAATAGCCACTCTGGAGCCACATAGCTGATGGTCATAAAGATCCTTAGCTTTCTCCGTAGATAATATCACCTTTTTGAAACCTAGGGGTAGTTTCTGAGATATCTTCCAGGTCCCGCATTCTGGTGGAATGGCTGACCCACCCAGACCGGTGGCCCATACCGGGGAACTGACTCAGCTGATCTTGTGACCCATACCCAAGAACATGGTCAGCAAAGAAGACAATTTCTACAATGCTATGGTTCTGCCCCAAGCCCAGCAATTAGCAGACTCAATTGCCTGTGTCAGTTGCCAAACTGTCTTTAAAAACTGTCTCGTATCCAAGTACATCTGAGTGACGTGGTAGGCACTGTGGAGGGGTGGGACATGCTTGAAAAGTAGCTGGGGAGTGGAATTAGGGGTCTCAATAGAGGAAAGGAATTCCTCTAAAACTGATTTATGTGATTAACTGTACACCTCGGTAAATTCACTGAAAATAATTTAATTGTACACTTAAAATGGAGTAAACGCATGATATTTAAAGTATACGTCCATAAAGGAAAAAAAAAAAAAAAAAACCCTGTCTCCCAACCCCGCCTAGTGCTATACAGAATGAACACTTTCTCTGCAGTGAACCCTGCTGTCTCAGGATATTGGTTTCCTCTTGGGCAACTGGCAAATGAATCTGGTTGGGTGGCAACATGGACCAAACCCAGGCTGTGGTGGTGAAAACACTAAATCCTAGCCACTAGACCACAGGGTGGAATGCTTTTCTTTCTGTCTTTCATTCTCTGTCTCTCTCTCTCTCTGTATCTCTGTCTCAGTCTCATTCTCTCTCTCTCTCTCTGTCTCTCTCTATCTCAGTCTCTGTCTCTATCTCAGTCTCTCTCTCTCTGTGTCTCTCTCTAAGTCTCTCTCTGTCTCTATCTCAGTCTCTCTCTCTCTCTCTCTCTCTATCTCTCTATCTCTGTCTCTCTCTCTCTCATAAATCTTTCAGGGAATCCAAAGTAGGCAGTTTTAGCACTAAAAAGATTTTGACTTGTTTCAGATACGATCTCAGCTGGAATGCTGCTCAGCGAGTTCCCTGGATGTTGGCATTTCAGTTATCAATGGCAGTCAGTAGTCTTGGTTCAGAAAAAATTTGTTGGATCTGCATTTTTATGATCTTAGTAGTTTTATTTTCATTCATGTCCCCCTTTTAGACTATTAATCTTTTAATTACATGCTTTATTGCCCTAAGCAACTGTCAGCTAGGCAACAAGGGTGTATTTTGGAGACCCATCTTATTCATTGGGTGGTCTTTTTAACAAAGCAAAGCAATCAGGCAGCTTCTAGAACCAGAGAGGATCATAGGGACTCTGGGATTGCCAAATTAGAGTTTCAGAGAGGGTGTCAGAGATATCAAATTATATCAGGTGGTGGTGATGGGTATCTTTTATTTTCTGAATGGAGGCAATTTTCTCAGAATTTTTTTTTAGAAGATTTTTAGGTGTCATTGGAAGTAGGTCCTCCTGTTAATTTATCTGGTTCTAAAATCAGCTTTTAAAAATTGTGCATGCAAATAAATTATTTTAGGAATTTCAAAATACTCCCATTTTTTTGGTCATTGTTTCTATCAATGGAAAAAAAGCCAAACTCTGTGACATAATTTAAAGAGGTTTTTTCTGAGCCAAATTTGAGGACCATGGCCTGGAGCCACACCAAAGAAGCCTTGAGCAAGTGGACTCGCTGTGGCTGGGTTACGGTTTGGTTTTGTATGTTTCAGGGAGACAAAAATTAAAGGCAAAGTCATAAAGCAATACATGGAAGGCATACATTGGTTTGGCTTAAAAGGGTGGGACATCTCAAAGTGGGGGCTTACAAGTCATAGGTGGGGTTAGGGATTCTTTAGTTGACAATTGGCTGAAAGAGTTAGGCTTTGTCTAAAAGACCAGGAGTCAACAGAAAGGAGTTAAGGGTCTTCTATTTTTCATGTGATGCTATACCAGAATCAAGTTGTGAAGTAAACCACATTATATTGGGTTAACAAAGCCTGTTTAGTGAGATTTTATCATTTGTAGGCATGACTTACCAGGCCCCCTTAGAAAGGAATTTGGGCAAAAGAAAAAGATCAGAGATTAGTCCATTTCTTATGACCATCCCAGGTGAGGTGGGTTTTCTTTCTTAGATATCTGTAAGAGGATTCTTCATAAGTGTTGTGCATTAAACTAGATGGTATTTAACTAATAAGCATTAGTCACAAATGAAAAACCAAGCCTAAATTTCAAAAGCAATAAATAACATACAATTTTTTAAAGCATGCTGTGTAAAATGAGACCACCAATGCCTACTTGCCAATCCTTTGACTCAAACCTCCATTGTGAGACGGGGTGGAAAAATCTTGACCCAAACCTTGTCCTGAGTCAGAGGCAGAAAAAAGAGCAGTTTTCTGCAAAGCTCTGTTCCCAAATTTCCTGTCCAAAGACAGAGACTGAAGCCTTCATTCTTAAAGGAAAAGGAAGGTTTGAAAAACAGCCCAAATAAAGTCTAGATCTTCAACCAAAGAACGGGAGATCAGAATTCAGGAGAAATCACTCAAAACCCCCACGGGACTTCTGAAGAAGGAATGTTCCTGCTGGTACCAAGTGCCGCTTTCAGAGAGAAACACTGGGTGGTCAGGGGAGTTGCTCTGTATCCTGCCAACTTATGCCATATATGTTTACCCAAAAGGAATAAGCTGAGGCAAAATCAATATAAGTGGATAGTTTATTTGGGCCAAGCTTGAGGATTGCATAGATTCAAGTTGCTCTGAATATACACTGCAATTAGTAGCAGTTACAAGAGGGTTTTCAAAGGCAAAAAAGGGGGACACAGAATGGGCTGATATACAGTTTTTTGTCAGGAATCCTCATTGGTTTACAGAAATAACATTGATTAGTGGTGCACTGTACATTTTTAAGCTATATGGTGTGGGTTATAGGGTGTCTTGTGTGACATTATTAGGTTAATGCATAGCTACCTGTAGCAATAGCAGGCAGTTTCAAGAGATGAATACATAGATCAGAGGAGGGGGAGTAGGACGTGATTGTGGTCTCATTTTAACGTCTTTCTGGGCCTAATAATTTGAAATTTATTATTTACAATTTAATTTGTAATTTAATGTGTCTTTGGGCTCACATTCCTTAGACGGAAGTTCTTTTCTTTCCTCATTTGTAATGTAGGCAGGTTCTAAATGGCTGAAAGATGTTTCTTTGGATTACATTTGAAGCAATCAGATTATAAGAATTTGAGTTTGGCATCAGCTGACTTTGAGTTAATGGTCTTCGCCTGTTGTGAAGAAGTATACGTCATGGGAGCCATTTTAGACCAATATACAAGAGCCATCGTTAGTTCACTTACATGCCATTATCTTCCTAAGAATTCTGTTAAGAGGCTCCTTGAAGGAGTGTTCCTTCCCTGCCCTCACCCTCTACCAGAAAACTCAGGCAGCTTTTAAAAGTATTCCTTCCAAGCACAAATGGTATTGTTTTACAAGGGAGTTCTGGTAAATGTATTTTCCCACAGTGATGTTTTAAGATCCCATAGGGTTCCATTCTGGGCAGTCTCTTCTCTGTCTCACCAGTTAGTCTGGCTCTGACCTAATTCTCTCATTCCCATTATCATCTCCCCAAGGTCTTTCTGGTTGACTGCTGTCAGAGTGTGTTATGAATCATTGCTGGGATAAGAAAGATAAGGCGTACGAGGAGTCTGGCATTCACAAGCAGAGCAATTTTAGACAGGAGTTAAAAAAATAAATGGAGTTCATAGGTGGACCTATTTAGTGAATCAAGACTAGATCTTTGCAGATGGAGCTGCTACTGGGTCAACACATCAACAAAAAAGATATATTTATATTTCCTTGGCAAGGGGAAGGGGGTAGCTGTAGGCAGAGAAACCCTATATTATTTATTTTATGTGAAAATACTATGTAATGCAGTAATATTTTGAGGGACAATATGATGCACTATATGGTTCAAAGATTTAGAAAATATGAGTGTCAAGATTATGGTGTATCCAATCAGAGATCAATATGTTAAACAAATTATTAATGATTTTTAATCAAATGAAAAAATATTAATATTGATTTTTAAGAAAGAAATACAATCTATTTTCATAGCTTGCTTCTGTGCTTAGAGAATAACAATAGAAGAGTTTGAAACATCATATAGACATCTAAACATATTTTTGTTGCCCAAAAGCACATGGTCTTTTAAAGTGGAGAAGTTATGCCTGAAATGTTAGTAACCATTGGCACCAGCATCCTGATGTCTGGAGGAAGCCATCCGTCCTCCAGTCAAATGACTTCTTGGAAATCCCAAATGTGTGATCTTGTACCAGCCACTTTATGTCTCTGAGGATCAGCTTCTGTCTTCAAAAGAAGACAATGTTGATTATAATAGTACCTATGCTCCAGGGATTATTACGATTAAATAAGATAATGCATGAAATAAGCTCTAGCAAATTTCTTGGCAGAGTAAGCACTACTATAAACATTAACTATTACATTTGAGTGAATAAGACTATAATGAACAAACTCAGAGTTATTCCAGTATCTAGAAGCCACTGAGAGTTCTATCACAGTGATATATACAGAAGCCAACACATAGGCAATCTTGTGAAGAAATAATTTCCTCATGGCTCTGTTGGGGCTCAGAAAATGATACCCCAAAGCCCGATGTTTTGGCATGCGGGGTACTTTGAACTAAAGAAGACTGCAAGGACTCAGAAGCAGCCTCAGAACCAAGCTCTCTTTGACCCTCTCCTGTTCTCCTGGCTCTTGCCCCTCTTTTACTCCTCAATACCAGAGGGAGGTTTCTCTGACATTCCCTTACCCAACTAAAGACAGAAGGAATACAAGGTCCATGATGCTCCTTCCCAGGAATTTCATCAACCAAGGAAGGTTAACTGTATCACAGGAAAAGGGACTGAGGTTGATGCCACACCCAGCCAGATTTTATCACAGGCTTTTACTTATTCTTCACGGGGCTCATTTATTTTTCCCCCAAATTATTTACTCTCCCCTAAATTACCTATATCCCCCCTCTATCCTCCCTTATAAAGAATATATATAAATTTCTAGACTTGGGTTTCGGGGTGCTCATTTTTCTTTCCTGTGATGCCCCCATGCACATAATAAATTTGTATGCCTTTCTCCTGTTATTCTGTCAACTGTCAGTTTATTTCATAGACTCAATTATCAAAACTTTAAAGGATGAAGAGAAAGGTTTTGTCTCCCCTACAGTTTATAACTATACTCACATCACTTATGAAGGAATTATGTGTTACTCTGTTTCTTTAGTGATGGAAATTTACAATCAAAGAAACTCAGAATAAATCACTGAAGCTACTATAAAAATCAAAAAACCCACATTACATCTGAATACTTGGTAAAAATTAAATAAATAGCCACAGAAAACCATGTAAGTTTACTCCCAGTGTTATCTGGTTATTAGCTGATAATATGCCATGAATACATCGTCAGGAAAAATATTTTTTAAAAAATTCTATATACTGAATTGCTAGTTTTGTTTCAGTTTTCTAATTTATAGCCAAATTTTCTAAGCAAAACAGGCAGTAATTTCATTAAAAATATTGTGTAGCATTTTCTAGTGTAGACAAATCAGTTGCTAAAATAAATTTTTTGATAAAACTGCTAGAAAAAAAGAAGTAATTTTGTGGTTTTACAATTAAAAAATATAACGATTATTCATTTTTTTGTTCTAAGTGAACAGTTAGAATCGTATGTGTATGTGTATGAGTGTATATCTTAGTCATTACTTCAATATGGTCTAGTATGATTTGTGACTCTTGTATCAAAACCGAAGAGAATTAAACAGTCAGTGGTCTATCTTAATTCTTTATGAAATGCAATGCAGTGTGGTTCACTGAACAACTATTAATTAAGACAATTGCTCAATTGGCATGTTTCAGCTTCCAGTGAGATATGCAAATTAAGTAGAATGTGCTAGCTCATTAATTAATACTATAAGTAAGAAACTTTTTTCCTTAATTCACTTCATAATGGATAGTATAATATCAATACTTTCAAGATAGATTGTGGAAACATTCTATTTATACATGCATACATATGTGTATTTTATAGTATATAACATTTTGCATAATACTACAAAGTATTGAATACATGATTACATGGAAAATGAGCAAACATTTGTTGAGAATGAGAACAAAAAAGGCCAGCAGGACTTGCAGCAAAGAGGCAACTAAATTTACCATTGCAGAAAAACAAGGAGAATTCCAGGCGCTGCAGAGCTAAGTAAAGTAACACACAAGAAAACAAATATTGTATGATTCCATTTATATAAAATACCTAGAATAGGCAAATTCAGAGGGTAGTTTAGAAGAACCAGAGGTGCAGAGAGGGAAGCATAGGAGTTATTGGGAAGATGATAATGTCTGTCTACTTATAGTTTGGCTGAAATTGAGAAGAAAGTAAGTAGAAAAAAGAAAAGTGGAGCACATAAACCCTAGAGGTTATACAAGGTAATTTCATAAATTGATTTGAGTGTAGGAAGAAAATACTAGATCTTATATTTAAATTTTCTTCTTTTTTTTAAGAGATGGGACCTCATTATGTTTCCCAGACTGGTCTTAAATTCCTGGTTTCAAGACATTCTCCCTGCCTCAGACCTCAGTATAAGTAAGACATTATACTTGACAAATATTTGGTATGTGAATTTTAAAAGATACCCTGATTCTGTCACTTATGTTGGGGGTCAACTGTCCCCTATTTTTCGTGACTTACTCAAAAGAATTCATTGGAACTCTACAATAATAAACAATGATATTCTCACCAGTTGGTTTGTCTTCAGCATAGTGTGACATATTGAAGTAAGATGTGCCTGTGAAGTGGATTTACAGATTATACCCTCTGGTTTCAACCAAATAAACTCTTAGGAAATGTATAAGTTACTTAAACAGTTTATGCAAAGAGGCCATGAGTTGAAGGTAATTCCCACAATGTAAGTATAGCAGGCCACAAAACAAACAAACAATAAGAAATGGACAGGATGGATATGTTGGGCCTCAGGACACACCCCCAACAACCCCGAAATATTACTGTAGGAGACCAGAATATGCCACCCCAAAATATACTTCTTTGGCATATTTTGAACAGGTTATTTTAATAAACTGCAGACACAGGAGTAGCTCTGAAAAGCTGACCTTTTGTAAAGGAAGTTTGTATCTATAAAGGAAATTTTTTTATGAATAAAAGTATCTGTGTGGGGAAGAGAACTGCTCCAGACAACTTTTATCGCCTGAGAGACTTATATCTGCATGACATGACAACCTTTATTCAGTGTACACCTCCCCTCACTCTCCTGGAACTTCTCTCTCCCACCCTTCAGAAGCCCCAAGACTCTATTCTTTCCTGTAGCTCAGGATGCTATATAAGCTTCCATCTTCTGGCCATTTTTACAGTTTCATATATTTGTGGTACTCCTGTGTGTATGCACTAATGTAATGAAATATGTTTTTTCTCTTGTTAATCTGTCTTTTGTCAGTGTAATTCATAGCCCAGCCAAAGAACCTAGAAGGGTGGAGAGGGATGGAAGGAAGTCAATTTTCCCTCCCCTACAGATACATATATATATAGTGTCAAAGTGTTATGGGGGTACAAATGTCTTTGGTTATAAGGATTGCTTTTATAATGCTTGGCTCCCGGTTATTCTTTTTTTTTTTTTTTTTTTTTTGTGGCTGTGGCTCACTCAGTCACCTGGGTAGAGTACAGTGGCATCATCATTGCTCACTGCAACCTCCAACTCCTGAGCTTAAGCGATCCTGCTGCCTCAGCCTCCCACGTAGCTGGAACTACAGGCAGGTGCCATGATGCCCGGCTAATTTTTCTATTTGTAGTAGAGACAGTGTCTTGCTCTTGCTCAGGCTGGTCTTGAACTTCTGTGCTCAAGCGATCCTCCTGCCTCAGCCTCCCAGGGTGCTAGGATTACAGACATGAGCCACTGCCCCAGCCGAGTCAGAGTTATTCTTATATGAATACACACTTGACCATATTATAAAGTAATGCAATTGTAATCAATTCACTTATGACAAGAAATTGGTAAAAAAAAAAAAAAATTGACTCTGTTAAATATGGGTCATGTCTTCAGTCCATACCAACTAACCTGACCTTGAAGTTTCTTGTGCCTCAAAATAATAGACATTGATATCATGACACTGTTATGATGGAGAAGACATTTTTAAAAAGCCAACATGTTTTATATTGATTTAATTTATTATCTGTTTTAATCACTTAATGCACGTAAAGATCACTTTGTTTTGTTTTTGATAAGTGAATAGACATTATCCTGGAAGGGACAATTGCTATTTCACACTGTTAAGTAGCTGGTAAGCGTATAGCTATATTACTGTAATACTACAGTATTTTCCTTTTTATCACAAATATTAAGAAGGCTCTAACGTAAGCCTGTGAGACATAATTTTAATATAGACAGTAGACACTATTGTGTTTTTGTGAACTCACAAATATGCTTTGCTGGAATGTTATATGTATAACTTATATTCCAAGTCTGAAGTGGAGGAGGAGAAAGACGAAGAGGAGGATGAGGAGGAAGGAGGAATCTTTCCTGAATGTCCATTTGTGTAAGATCAGTTTTTGAATTTTAAGCTGACTTTCTAGGAGTACCTGAAAAAGAAGAAGAAAAAAGGATTCTTCTAGGCTGATTTCTGTACAATTCAGCGTGATAAGCTGTTTTTAAGCCAGTGCCTTTTTATGTCTTTTTATGTTTCCCCACCATAGCATATATTAGGGGATGTAGTGGGTACTGTTGGTGCCAGCAAAATCCCCTTGGATTCCTTTCACTGTTTCCGATTCCCAGCTTCTGCCTACTTTCTCTTTCAATAGCGCACAACTGCGACTCTTTAGAAGGCTGCCACTGCTTTGCCTGCTGGCACCCAAGACCAGAAGCCCTCGGAGTTTGCTTTCCCACAGCTCCCTCCCCAAGAAGCCCTTAACCAGTGACTAACCAGGGCGGGATTATGAAGGCTCAGTTTCTCTGCCTGAAGCCAGAACAAACTCTTGACACGTAATTTACACTCTAGGGTTTCTCTGCAGGATTAAGCTAAAGCAGTTCTCTCAAGACTTTGCCTGAAATTGTACTTTTGCTTGGCTTCTTCCTCTTTTCTTTTCTGCTCCCTGGATTATCATTTTTGTTTTCCTTGGGCACATTTCCATAATAATTCATTTATGCATGAATTCACAATATATCTTTTATTTGGAGGAGTCTGAGATTAAAAAATGTATTATTATAGAGGGGAGAAACCAGTTTACTATTAAAAAGAATAACAACACAAAAATAAAACAAAAACCACTGTCAACAAAAATCCCTCAGCTTCAGCCACCAGCAGCACCATGACTACAGCTGCCTATATTCATAGCCCCTAGAGATGTGGGAAGAAAAAAAGAGATAGAAGTGTGTGAAGAGCAGATTTGTGTTCTAATTTTTCCCTTTTGGGCTTTTAACCAAAAGACTATGTCCTGCTTATCTGTTGCTATAGAACATATCCCCTCCAAGCGCATTGGCTTACAACCAGGAGTTATTATTTTCCTTGGTTCATGGAACTGATGTGCTCATCCTGACAACTCTCCTTCGGGGCAGCAATCAGATTAAGATTGAGGCTAAAGTATTTCAAAGTTTTCTTCCCCTGTATGTCTGCTGCGTGGAAGTGCTGAGGCTGGTTGAGCTTCTCTCCCCATGTGGCCACTCAACATGGCTAGCTCGGGGTTCCTCACAGTTTCCGGGTATCCAGATTTCTTCTGTGGTGGCTTGCTTTCCCCAGGGAAAGCATTCTGAAAGACCAGGGCAGCAGCTACTGTGCTTCTTGCCTAGACTCGGAAGTCTTGTAGTGTCACTTCTGCCACAAGTTATTGGTGATAAGCGAGTCATAGGGCCATGCCCTATATGAGAGTGTAAATACTCAGAGACATGATTTATCAGGGGCCGTCTCTGGAAATGTGTTTATTAAAATGAAGAGGGTATGGAAAGCGTGGAACACTTACCTTGTTCCGGAGTGAGTGAGGACGCCTGAGTCAGAACCCGTTCAGAGTCCCTCCTCAACATGGAGCAATGCATAGTAGTGAAGGGGACACAGCAGAGTGGCCAGGCCCTCGTTGGCACACTTGAATCCTTCTCATTTCCTTTGAGATGTGGATTTTGAGTTGAGAGCCTGTGGGTCTGTCAGGGGTCCTGCTAGGGTGAGGCTAAATGATTTTGCAGGAGAGATTAAAGGTAGACAATTTTAGCAAGGGCTCGATGGAAAATATACCAACCTTCAGATATCTGCAACATAGTAGGGGTTGAGGGGAAGCAAATTCAACCAAGTGGCTAGTTCTCTCCAAGATCGTAGCACAAGGTTAGTACAAGAGGCATGAAGGGAATACAGACTCAGCATCCAGGAGATATCACCTTGAACAGCGGCAGCAGTCAGCTGGTGTATACACAAAAGCAATGAGGCCCAGGGACCTCATTTTTGCATGGAATGAGGTCTTGCAAGCCATACATCCCCTCCTCTATACCCACTATACCCCTTAAATATTTGAGAATTTAATATTCTAATTCCCATCCTCAGTAAGTTATTTTGCCTATTACTATATTGAAAATGGGGTCTCTTACTGCCCTGGATACCTTGAATCTAGTAGGAAAAATATTTTGTTTTACAGATAGAAAATTTGTGGCTCAGTGAGGTTATGTATCCCATCAAGTTTACACAGTCAGTAAGGGGAAGGATCTGGTATTCAGACTCAGGTTTGCTGCCTCACCCTGTGTTCTTTCCACTTTACTATCTCCAGTATTTACTTCCCTGAAAGGTTGCAATTAAAATACAATTCTCAGAAATTCATCTTTTTTTTAATCTTCACTTTTCACCAACAAGTACATTTTCCAGTTTGATAACTGTAATCTGAAAACTGCTGCATATTAATAAAAATTGACACTGATTTGTTTTTAGGTGTTCATTTATGCAGTGTGAATGAAGTCAGCTGTGTAAAAGTGATAGGAGAGAGAATTTTTTACGGCTCATTAGTAGAACATACAGCAGCAATCAATTGTTGCATTTAATAGTCACCACACAAGCAAAATAGAGATTCATTACAACAAACGAATTAAACTTGAAAAAAGAAGAGAAGAAGCAAACGATTGATGATGATCATAGAAAATAGTTTCCAAAAATAAATAAATAATAAAGCTTTTGCCTAGTTACTAATGCGTGGATTCTTCCAGTTTCAAAGTCATACGTATTTCTAAGCGGAACCAGAAGTATTTTCCACCGTTCTCTTGGCTTTCTTCACCTTCCAAATCCTTCTGTTTTACTATTTTTAATAACATAAGTTGTCTAAAATATTAATCACAAAATTGATTTTAGGAATAGCCTTACAACAACGAAATAACAATTTAATAGCTAACACATATTAAGTACTTTCTATGTACCACACATTAGAGCGATTTCTTTACATTAATTCATTTAATTTTAACAAGACTTCTATGAGGTTACTTATTAATATCTCCAGCATGAGGAAACAAGGCAGAGAGAGGTTAAACAATTGTATAAGACTATACATGTCCACTGAGTGGTGGGGGTGGAGTTGGAATACAAACCCAGGTAGTCTGGCTTCAGAGTCCACTCATATAATGCACTGA
This sequence comes from Lepilemur ruficaudatus, assembly GCA_963574885.1. Classification (NCBI taxonomy): domain Eukaryota; kingdom Metazoa; phylum Chordata; class Mammalia; order Primates; family Lepilemuridae; genus Lepilemur; species Lepilemur ruficaudatus. Next base: position 43,239 of record CAUYRT010052811.1, read on the forward strand.
AATGTAATTCCTTTCCATCTAGATTGTATTTTCCTGAGCAATGTTTCAGTATGTTTTCTCCCTAAATCTGATTAACATCATAATATGCACAAATATGTAAAGATTTAAAATTTTTTGCTACTTAAAGTATTATGCATGAAAAATAGAGTCTTAGGTATTAGAGCGGGAGACAGAATGGTTTCTTTCAGAGAACAGACAGGAGGGGCGCACAGATATGCCAGTGAAGACTCACATCTTCTCTAAGACCTGGAAAGCCAAAAAAGCACTACTATTATTGTCTTTGGATAAAAAGTCTGTGAATATAACATTCATGTGAGTGTAAAAGAAATGACCTTAGAATATGTGGTAACAATTTTGACAGGGTTCAAGCCAGGCATTCTCTGATAATAATTCATTTTAGAAATTATAGCACCTTCTATTTATGTTCATGTAAATGTTATGTTCACAGACTTTCTATAACACCTACTTAAAAGAGAGTTTCAGGTAGGGACTTAAGGCTTCCAACAATATGGGAAGGTATAGTGTAGGATTTTCAGTAAGGTGAGCTCTTCCAGCAGTGTTTTAAGAACTATTTGTGATGGGGAGAAGAGATGGACCTACACAGTAGACATTTGTTTTGCCTTGAGTTGAAACTGCCATTGAATTGCATTTTCACAATTTATTGATTATATAGAGTCTTGGGGCTACTAAAAGGAGACTGTTCCTCATTTCACTTGCATTAAGAGCCATTGCTACTCTATAAATTACTGAGAAAATTTTGAGACAAAACTCTCACTCTTCAAGCTACTAATTAATTCATTCATTCATTCTATGAACACATTGAGCACCTACTTTATGTTAGGCAATGGTCTTTGTTCTGGGAATACAAAGTAGTCAAAAAATTACTACCTTCATCAAGTTTATATTCTAGTGGGAAGAGAAAGACTGCCATCGATGAAATTGTATTTTAGAATATGATAATGAAAATAATCAAGGATGTTAAGGTAATCAGGTGTGCTGGGGACAAAAATAGTAGGAATTTAAAATACAGTGGTTAAAGTAGGTATCTGTCAGTAAGTGATGCTGAAGCCAGTGGGGCTGGACCAGAGTGAGCAAGTAGGGTAGTGGTAAGAGGAGAGGTTGGAGAGATAATGGATGACCAGATCATAACAAACCTTGGGACCATTGCAGGATCTCTGATTTATAGTGGAGTAAAAATGGAGCCACTGAAGTGTGTGTACAGAAGAGTAACATTATCTTCCCTACATTTTAATAGGGTGGCTCGATCCATTATGCTGAGAATAAACCAGAGGACCCAGGGTGGGAGCAATAACAACACTAAAAAGGCTATATTAATAATCGAGGATGAAGGTGATGGTGGTGACAGGAGTAAAGGAGTTGAGAAGTGGCTGGTTTTGTGTGTATTCTGAAAATGGAATCATAGAGTTTTTGTAAGTACTGAATTGGAGTTGAAGACAAAGTGGAGACTCAGGAATGACTCTGGGCTCTTTCTTATTCCATACATAGATAGCTGTGGTTGTTGAGACTGCCTGTTCTTCAGAATATATATCTAACTGCTCACTTGTCATCCTGACTAGGGTGTCAAATAGTCATCTCAGACTTAACACAGCTAAAATAGAAGTACCAATCACATGCAAATGGGTCAAATATATGCCGATTGCCCCTTCAGAAATAATTTAATCTCCACTGTTCTTTTCCCTTATAGTGTCCGTAATTTACTAACTATATCATACTTACTGTTTCCTTCACCTGGAATGCTTGTGTTCTACATTCCTTCATGCGGCTGATGCCTTCTCAATATCCAGGCCCCTGTTCATACATAACCTCTTCAGAGCATCCCTCCAACTGTGGTTACTCTCTCTCATTACCCTTTTTATATTTTTTCTTTTACAAACACTCTATCTGTATTTTTATTGTTCATTTTGGAGGATATTAGTTTATTGTTTTTCTCTCCTACTACAATGTAAGTTATGAAAGATAGGGTATCTTATCTTCATCTTTCTAATATGTCAGTTTCCTCAGTACCTAGTACAATGTCTAGGGCATAGAACATCAGGAATAAATTAATGAAAACATGTTATTAAAAAGCAGACTGTTATTTAACTCTTTATCTAATATGCACTGATGCCTTGCCTTAAACTTTAAGATGGTAATACCTTCCCTTCTTTATAGGGATGGAGATAAAAACCTTTTAAAATAAAACTCACATCATGATTTGTTATGCTTGATTCATGTGGACATAGAATAAAGTCACCTCATTAAATTAAGCTAAATATTTTGGTTTTGATATATATTGTCAGAAATATATAGACACATTTGAAAATGTCATTATGTATATATTAACAACTAAATTTACTTAACATTGACTTGGCACTACCAAAAACTGATTGTAGGACTTTAACATTTAATCAGTAAAAATATTTAATATCTAAATGACTTTTATATATGATTTGGTTTAAATCAAATTTGCTGCAACAAATAACTTTATTGGATGAAAGCTTCTATGCTGTACAAATAATGAATATTTATTAATATTCTATAATGTGTCAGGTACTGTAATAAATAATCTACAATTATCTCAATTAATCCACATAAGAATCCATTAAGGTAGCTACTAGTATCTTCCAGTTGGACATGAAGAAAAAGAGTCTTAGGTAAAGTGATCTCAAAGTTACAGATCTATCAGGTGGTATATTTGGAATTTTACTCCAAGTCTTCCTGTCTCTAGATTTACATAATATCCCTTCTTCAATAAGGCTATCAGTCATAAACAGCCCTACCTCCCATTCTTCCATACAAGTATAAACTATATTTTTGTAATACATCTTTAAGCACTTTAGCTAGTTCCTCTTCCCAACTTTCTGATACTTTCTTCTAGTACTTTGACACCAGTATTTTTTTAATCAATTAGGTGATTTTAATCTCTTAAAATCCAATGATCATACTACTTTTTTTCTGCTCTATACTAATCTCATGCTCATTTTCCCATTATTATTTGGCATAGATTTCAGGATTTCTCACTAAAATCACTCTCTCAAATACATCTTCAGCTCTCTTGCCTCTGTCTCTCTGTGTCTATGTCAGTACCCAATGCTGGTTAAATACTCTTGGGCCACTCTGCGCCTGCAGCTGTACAGCTGAACTGGCAATAGAGAAATGCACACAGCCCTGCTGACTAGTATTACCTTTAACTCGTGATCAATAGTCCCATTTTCTCTTAGTAGAATTGTGCAGCCACATTACATTTTTCTAGTCCATTCATTCTTCTACTCTTCCAGGAAGCTATCATATACTTTCTCTTCTCTCATCAAATGTCCAATTCTTCTTCCACCATCCTCACTCAGAGGAGAAGATTTTAAGTCTTACTTCACTCAGGAAATACGTGCAACCAGAAGAGATTTTCCACCATCTACTAATGTTATTGGAAACCACACACTCTACCTTGTGTGCTGTGACTGTGGATAAACTCTCTATGGTCCTTTCTTAGTTCTCGATAGGCGCACTAAATCTCATCTGCTCTTGCTTCATTTTTCTGTAAAAAAAATACAAAACAAGTCCTTAAAAAGAACTGTCTATATATTCTGTCTCCACATAGTCTCCAGTGAGTTTTTGTCCTTATTACTCCACAAAAAAAAAAAAAATACTTAGGTCAAGGACACCAATTACTTCATGTTGTTAAATTTAATTCTCATGTTACTCAACAATGATTAAAGTCTGAGACACAGTTTGAGCACTCCTTCTTTTATTTCCTTGGCTTCTGTGGTATCTTCTCTGTCTTCCTTCTCTTCCTACTTCACTGGCCACTTATATCTTCTCAGTTTTCTCCCCAAGCTGTAAACATTGGAATACCCAGGGATCGGTCTTTGCATATCCTCTTTATTTGTTCTTTGTTCAGACACAATGTCTTGGTGATTTAATCCAGTCTCAAGATATTTAATACTATCTCTATATTGATAGACCTATACTCATTCTTCCAGCCACTTATATAGATAGGCACATGCAATAGTCTACCAAATATCTCTAATTGGATATTATGTTAATATATCCATCTCAAATTTAACAGGTACAAAAACAAGCTTTTGCTTTCACTTACCCCAAAGATGTTTTTCTCCAAAGATGTGTTTCTCCAGTATTCCCCATCTGAGTACAAGATGTCAATCTTAAATAATGAGGTTCAGAACATTTAATTTAGTATAGAGTTTATTTGAGGGCAAAGCTTAAGGATTGCCACTCAGGAAACACTGACTACAAATATAGGATCAGCATTCCAAAGTAGAGAAGTTCATGTTTCCCTTATATAGGCAGAGTTTTAGCAGGATTATGACATTTTCCATACAAGATCAGTGCATATGTTGCAGTGGTTTGATTGATTAGAGATTGCTACATTTCAAGGAAGCTTACTAAGATGGCTAATGATCTAAGAGGGATCTTATGTCTAGCATGGCTTGATTTTCCTAATTATTCACAAGGTAAAAAGGGCAGAAGTTGCAGATGCATGTCATGTGACTCATGCCACTTAGCCACATTCTTTCAAGGTTCGGTATAATTTAAAGTTCCAACAGCTTTAAATCTGAATTATTTCATTTCACAAAGAGAACTCTATTCTTTTAGTTAATCAGTCCAAACATTTTGCATTCTTCCTTGTATGTCATCTTCTGTTTAAATTGCAATTTAAACCATATTAAATTGCAATCCATCAACAAATCCTGCTTTTGTTTAAGAATAACCTGTCCACTTCTTAAATCTCCTATTACTATTTGCCAGCTGCCATCATCTTTTGCTTGGATTATCACAATAAATCCTATCTAATTTCTCTGATTCTAATCTCTTCTATTTTGTCAGCCAAGGTCCTGAAAGGAAACAAATGGCACATTCAAATTTATAATTTTAGAAGGATTTAATAAAATGACTACTTACAAAGTTGTTGGCATGGTTTGGGAAGAACAACAGAAAAAGTTGCAGAAGTTGGGGGCTAGTGATAGCAGGAAGCTGTTACCACACCTTTGCTTGGAGGATTATAAGAGAGGGAATATTAATAGTTACCAGAACCAGGAGACAGCTGTGTGACAAGAGCTATGGCTTTTGGAAGTGTTGGCAAAAATATAATTGAAAACAAAAGCTATTAACCCAGAAAATCTCTTTGAAAAGGTTAAAAAAAAAAAGGAAAGCAATTTTATTATTGAATAAGCATAAAACTGAAATGTGATGTGCATCAGAGGCAATCTGCTAAGAGATGTCAAATGCAAAAAAAGAATCTCACCCTTTTTTTCAACCCATTGCATACATATTCCTAAGATAAACAAGATAAACTTCCTCAAGTAAGAGGACTTGACAGCACCATTTGTCATAGACACTTCATAATGAATTCACCTGGCAATTGGGGTGACTATTGGGGTTAGTTAATTGGCTTTATACAAAGGAAAAATAAATTTCACATATCTTTATGACAGGAGAGAGTTTTTCAATTTGGAATGAGGAGCCCACTAAAGTTAGGCTCCTGCCCTCCCGAGGAAATCTGGAGATAAGGGCACTATTTTCTTTGATTACATTTCAAAGAGGTGGCTCCCGGGTCCTTAAGAAAGACATTTCTGTAGTGAAAGCTGGCGAGATATCTATCTAGCTTTTTAAAGGGTTTATACACTTTTCAAAAAGACAGAGATAGAACATATAATTCCAATTTTTCTAAAGTATTTACTGTAAGAAAAGGGAGGGAATGGAAGTGTCTTTTCTTATTTTCAACGGGGCGAATAAAACCTCTTATTTTTAATTTCTATTTGCCCTTACAGTAGCAAGGTGGAGTAAACCCACAATGAATTGTCAGGGAAGCAGAGAAATAGTTGTCTTGACTTCACTCTTCTTATGGCTTGTAGATCTCCTCTGAGTGTCTCCCTGTCAGTGTCTTTGTTTTTGCTTTCAAATTTTCATGAAAGCAAAGATTAAAACAAGTACTTACGTGCAGGTGTATCATTCAGCAGATGACACAGTGAGTGAGAGGGAGGAACTAGAATGAATAAATTAAGAATGAAGGAAAAACCAATCCACGTATATATTACTGAATTTGATCCCTTTCAAAGGCAGCTGGGACTTTATCCTTCCTGGAACTTTTCAGTAGCACACAGAATGACTCTTATATATGTTAACCAAAAATTACCAGGAAAAGCATTTATCCATCACTGCCGTCTCTCATTGTTTGAGGGTTAGCCCAGGAGACGTTAACTTCTCCCAGGAATGTCATGGTATCCCATGTCACAGTAAGTGAACGATCAAGGCTTGGGCTTGAAGCAAGAGGCCGCTAAAGGGAAGTGAGTCAAAGCCTAAAGGTAAATGTTCAGCTGTGGCTAAAGGCGAAAATATGAGGCTGAACTGAAGAGGTAGCTGATGCACCTCTATTGGTTATACCCAACTAGACGCCAGAAAAGAGGAAATAAGTTGATGCCATTCTTATGGGGCAATTTCCTGGGCAGGGAGCAGGATGGAGAAAGGTGAAAAATAAATTTGGAGGTGGTGGAAATGGAAGATATTCAGTATACCGACTTTACAGGCTATTTTCAAAATTGTAGCTAGAATGATTTTTTTAAAACCTGTATCATACCATATCATTTCTCTGCTCAAAACCCTATTTCCTTACACCTCTTTATGCTTTTCCTACATTACAAATTGAAACCAAGTTTGTTAAGGAAGCAGATAGACTTTCAGTTATAGAGAGAATAATTGTACTGTGCTAAATTAAAATGCTGTATAAATATTTGAGGTATGAATATTGCACTGAAAATGCATCAGAACATAGAATTAATACACAGAATTAAGTTGCTGGTTGTCACTGTGTAGTTTCATATCCTTGAATACATGAAAATATTAATCAGATCTGGACTGCTAGATTAAGCAGATATTAAATAGTAAAAAGGACAGGGTACAACTCTTAGATTAAAACTATTATAATAAAAGCTATGGTGTCCTATTAATAACATTGATCCTGACTATGAATGATCTGCTTTTTCATTATTATTATTATTGATGTGTTTAAGACTCTTTCTAACCGTTTAACTTTGACTCTTTGTTTAATACATTGTCCCACTAAAGATAGCTAAATTATTTTCAAATACTTGTGAGAATATGTAAAATGTTCTGGAAAGAAACATTCATTCCAAAAATATGTGTTTGTCATTATGATAGATAATGGAATTTCAAAAATACAGAAGTGGAACATAATTTCTTTTCTCAGTGAGCTCTCAGCATACTATAAATTACATTTCTCATAAATGCTAAAAATAAAGGTAAAACAGGTGTAATATTGATATATAGGGCAGAATCTTGATTTATATTTCTGGAATCAAATGTTGCTTCCAAAAGATTATTAGCATGGATCTTAAAAATTGAGCAGGAAAAGCAGAGGAAAGGCATAGCACAAAGATCTTAGAAGTTGTGGCTTATTTTGCAAGCTACTGTTAGTACAGCAAAATATTGACCTTTCAGAAAAGTTTATCATAAAGATGAGACCAAACAAACAGTAGGAGTCAGAATACGTTAGCTTTATTTGTCCCCTTAAAGAGTTTATTTTTCATCCGAAAGATGCAATGATTACTTACTGGAGGCTTTTCAGGAGGGAGATAATATTGTCAAATATACCATTGAAAAGGAGAAAGAAAGAAGAAAAAAACCACCCAGAATACACACTGGAGGAAAAAAGCATTCTTTACATAAAGTACAAATCTGACTTCAGGGGCAACTAGAGCCAGGAAGAACAATTAGAAGGTTATTGCCATTGTAAAAATGAGAGATACAAGTTCCTGAATTAAATTTATGGCTATAGAGCCCACAGAATGGGAGAGAATATTTGCTCTTTACACCTCCGACGAAGGTCTGATAACAAGAATCTACCTAATCTGGCTCTTAAGAGCTCACATGCCCTCTTCCTAGATGGTCTCTCAGCCTTTAGAAGGGGAGGCTATGGGTGATGCATTTCATCAATT
>CAUYRT010052812.1:0-40108 GCA_963574885.1 Lepilemur ruficaudatus
AGCCTGAGCAAGAGCGAGACCCCGTCTCTACTAAAAATAGAAAGAAATTAATTGGCCAACTAAAAATATATAGAAAAAAAAATTAGCCGGGCATGGTGGCACATGCCTGTAGTCCCAGCTACTTGGGAGGCTGAGGCAGAAGGACCGCTTGAGCCCAGGAGTTTGAGGTTGCTGTGAGCTAGGTTGATGCCACGGCACTCTAGCCTGGGCAACAGAGTGAGACTCTGTCTCAAAAAAAAAAAAAAAAAAAAAGTACACAGGAGCCAGCTTTAAGCGGGACTCTACTGATTAGAGCTGGGAAAGTTTGAATATCAAAGTAGATAATGAGAGTAATAGACTATAACCCATAGAATAACCCATGAGTACATAGTGATATGGATGGATGGATGGATGGATGGATAGATAGATAGATAGATAAAAGAGAAGGAAACACTTCCTTACAGTAGATTTCCAAACTTACAAATGGTGGGGTGGTGGAGTTAGAAGATCACAATTTGGCAACCACCATAATAATAATTGTTTCAGGTAAAGGTTAGGATCCATGGATACTAAACTAATGGGGGAGAATTTGGTGAGAAACAAAATACTACTTATATAATCCTACGACATACTTGTTAATTAAAAAGTAAAAATAGTATTTTGACTAGAGAAAATTGGCAGAGCCCATCTTAATCAAAGTTGTTATCGGCAATAATGAGACAAATAGTATCATTAACTCCTGATACGATATGAAAGGGACACAATGTCACTACTGTGGTAGTCATACCAAAAATACATAACTTGAATTTAATCATGGAAAAACAGTAATGAAACCCAAATTGAGGAACATTCTACAAAAATAAATGATCTCTACTTTTCAAAAATGTTAAGGTCATGATCACCACAGAAAGAGGAGCTATTCTAAATTATAGGAGATTAAAGAGACATGACAACTAAATGCAGTTTTTAATCCTGAGTCAGAGCCTAGACCTGGGAAAAAAATTATTATTGATAAATTTTAATAATATTACTGTTTCACTGATGTCCTTTATAGCAGTAACTATATTTATTGCCACAAAGGATATAAGTGGGACAATTGGTGAAATATGAATAGTTTCTTTATATGAATAAATTAGATAATGGGATTATATTAATGTTAATTTCCAGATTTGGTAATTGTACTATGGTTATATAAGAGAATATCATTATTTTTAGAAAATATATATTAATATTAAAAGTGTTTGGAGATAAAGGACACCATGTCTTCAACTTTTCTTGAAAATTTTGAAAAATACTGCTAATTGTGTGTTTATATGCATACATGTAGATATATATACATTCAGAGAGAGAAAGCAAATATAAAATATTAACCATTGGGGAATATGAATGAAGATATTATATATGAGAATTCTTTATACTATTTTTGTTGTAACTTTTATAAGTCTGAAATTATTTCAAAATAAAAAGTTTTTTTAAAAAAAGAATAGAAAAGACAGGACTGGGGAAAGGAAAAGTTAGGAAGGGTAGTTATTTAGGCCGAGAGAGCAGGAAATGAATGAGACAAAGTAGAAGCACAGAGTCCAAGAAGAATACTTACTGAAGAAGGGGGCACTCTGAAGATTCTGGAGCACTCGAATATTATTCAGCTGCCAGCTGGCATGTAACCTTGTATTTTTGTCTTTTCATTCTGTATGTCTGTCATTCTTACTAGATTTTAAGCCTTTTGAGGATAGGAGATGTGTGCAATATCCTGTGTGAGTAGGCATTTAATATTTGCTACTGATAAAGTTAATTTTTTTCATTGGAAGGTATTATTGCTGCATGTTTACCAAAAAAAAAAAAAAAAGCTTAAAGCTATGCTTTAGATTTTATTTTGCCTTTGTCACATGGTACTGAAAGGAAAAAAAGATAAATTTTTTTATTACATGAAAGGATGACTTACTGAGAGTTTTTTAATATTCTGTATGCAGTACCACAAGGGACTTAGTTTGGGTTATTTTTAATAAGTGATGATTATTTTTCATATGCAAGAAACTACACAAAAGAAAAAAATAAGTGAAATTTTCTCAATTATTATTTTCTCTTTTATAATCCTCTAATATGAAACCTCTAGCATTTCAATGTCAGATTGAATTTTTAACTCAAGGATGGAATGATTGCTTAAGTACAATTCAGTCTGGTTACATAGTTTTAAGGGTGGTAGTGGTCTGTTTTTAAATGAATAGTTAGTGCCTATTAATTAAGTAACAGGACGTTTGATTTAACAAACTCTAGTTTGTATTAATAATAATTTTATATGCCAGTAGATGCTGAGCATTCTCTAGTTATGTAACAGGGCTTTACTTAGTAATTAAAGAACTAAGTAACAATATGCTGAAATTCAGAATTTTTGCTAAATCTCATTCTCTCTGCAGTGAGATGTTATTACATTGAGACATGATAATCCCCCTTTTTTGAAATGCTTGACATGCTACTTTCAGTTTTCTATCTGAGTTTCTTAAGTGAAGCCTTGCATGTCATTATTATTCATTACAGTGCAGTGTATTGAACCTTCAAGCCCCCAGTTTACAGAGCTAGATGGATGGATAGAGACTTATTTTGGCTATTTTTAGGTACCTTGGTCTGGATAGAACAGTTTCTCTCTGTCATTGGAAAATACTTTACTGTGATACGAATAGACTGCATTTTCTAATATACTAGGTTTTGTTTCAGACAGACGTTTTTTAAATTTGTTTACATTGGAAGTTATCTCTTCTGTGCCATTCCATCTTTTCAACAGCCAAGAACATGTTTTTGGTGAATATTTATTGAGAGGTATTTGCTCATACTTTTGTTTTCAGAGTTAAGTAGGTTCTCTTATGTAGTTGCTGTTTAGATGATTTTTTAGAAAACATTTTTTAACATTTTACTTTTATGGGTTAAATTTGGGTCTGATAATACTTTGTTCAACAAAGCTGGAAATGTGAATAATTGGGTTAATTGTTTATTCTTCTAAAATTGATATTATTCTTAATAGAATCGTAAGAACGATGAAGCTTCTTATGAAAAGATGTTGAAACTGAGACGAGAGTTTAGTAGAGCCATAACAATTTTGGAAATGATTAAGAGAAGAGAGAAAACAAAACGAGAATTATTGCACTTAACCTTAGAAGTTGTGGAAAAAAGGTAACATTGCTACTATTAAATAACAAGTGGCAACTTTAGCCAAAGATTGGGAGGGGGTTAGGTTCTGAGCTTTATGATATGACGGTTGATATTGATTCTTTAACAGAATTTACATTTTTACAAAACTTTTTTTTAGAAATCAAATTAAGTTAACAATTTAATTTGTGTTGTAAATGTTAGGGGAGCTTTGTGTATAATATAGTTCCTCTGATACACTTAATTTTTTTTTTTTTTTGGCAGAATCATTGAATTTTATTTAGAAAAGAACCTAGAGATCATTTTGTCCAGCTCTCTGTATTTAAGTTTCTGTTAAATAAGATGAGGGAAATGAATATTTAATTGATTTTATTTTTTTGTTGCACCTCTTTTTGGAAATGTGTTCAATGTAACGGTATCTTCCCGCATAATTAAATGGACTAAACTAAAACTAACAGAATTTTGTGTGATTTCTGAAGTAAGCATTATAAACAACATTTCCCAGTGCTTGATAATATAAAATACACAAGAAATTTGTTTTCTGTGACCTTAGGCATTTTTTCAGTTTTTTTGTTTGTTTTGGTTTTTTTTTTTTAAATCAAAACATGTTTATTCCTCTAAATTTTCTTTTAAAATAATTTGATTACTAGCTCTATTTAATGGTCTTCTAATTAATTGAGGTATTATTTATTTTCTTTTGTTATTATTAAACTATGCAACATGTTCTATATTTTGTTACCTTTTTAAGGTATCATTTGGGAGACTATGGTGGTGAAATCCTTAATGAAGTGAAAATCAGTAGATCAGAAAAAGACTTATATGCCACTCCTGCAACTCTTCATAATGGAAATCATCACAAAGTCCAAGAATGTAAAACTAAGGTGAATATCCTTTGGGGAGAAGCATGTATGGTAATATTGATTAGATAACTATTGATTTCTGTATGTCTTAATATAGTTTGATGAAGGAAAAAAGAAATTAATATGAATTTAGTTCTTACCATTTGCCAAGCACTGTTAGGAGTTTTTACATACATATTGATCCATTAATCCGCATAACAACACTTTGAGGTAGGTTTTATCTCTGTGTGATTCTACATCATAACTCGTAAGTGGCAGATTCAAGGTTTGAGTCCAGATCTAACAGTCCTTTGATTTTCAATGTGCTATCAGCTTCCCTAGAGAATATGGGTAATAAAAGTCTCGTTATTATCACTAACTAGTCTTAGCAAACCCTGCTTCATAGTGGCAAGCATCAACACCTAAAATGAAAGCTTTCTTCATTGAGACTATTGAAAGTTATTCTTGTCATCTTCGTTGCCAGAACCAGCATTTGTCAGTTTTCTACTTAGAGAAAGTCCTTTAATTTCTGAATCATAATTTCTTCCTAATATAAGAGCAGGACTCAGTGATTATTTTAGTCTCTTGGACTAAGTAATTATATTGATTCGGTATTTAAATGAGATATATAAAAGCTAGTAAAACCTTTAATTTTAAGGAGCATAGATTTAAATAAGAAATAGGCAACAGCTAGATGCAGTGGTATATCCCTTTAATACCAGCACTTTGGGAGACTGACGTGGGAGGATCTCTTGAGGCCAGAATCTCAAGACCAGTCTGGGCAAAATGGCGAGACCGCATCTCTACAAAACATTTTTAAAAAGCAAGGCGTGGTGGTGTGTGCCTGTAGTACTAGCTCCTCAGTAGGCTGAGGTGGGAGAATCACTTGAGCCTTGGAGTTGGAGATTGCAGTAAGCTATTATCTTGCCGCTGCACTCCAGCCTGGCCAACGGACTGAAACCTTGTCTAAAAAAAATTTGAGGTATTGACTGAAGCATCTAGATGGTAGAGTGTTACTATCTGTAGCAAGATTTAAAAAGTGACTTGGGGGATTTGTGGAAAATTCATCTTTTAAAAATGTACCCAGTCCTCATTTTCATGGGTTCATTCTTAAAGGTCAAGAATGTGGAGCAGGATGACTTCTCCTTTTTCAGCTCATGTCAATTCAAACACCAAAGTTCTTTCTTATTAATCACAGGCATCTAGCCCACCTAGCTGATTCTCTTTAAATCATACTTGCCTCTATAACCAAACAAAGTTATCAGTGCAAATGTCATTTTGTAAGTTATTTTTAAAAATCCATTTTATATTAATGAATGCTTTTCCTAGTTATATGATTGTTAGGCATTAGAATCTAAAAATCTTAACCCATAATTGCTGACAGATTCAGCCTTTATTATGTATTGATTCTTATTTTAGATCTCTTCTAAGAAGAAGTACTCAGCCTATTTCAATACTAATTTTAATAGATACGGTTCCATCCGTTGTTGCCCTACTGTGTTACACATAGTTAACTATATTTACTTTGTCACACATCCCACCTTAAAATACGGGGAGTTTCTAAGAAGTTGAGGTTTTCCTTTTGTTGTGATAGTTGTACCCATTGTATAAAACAGTTTATATCTCACTAAACATAATTTGCCATTCAACCAGCATTTTCAGTGTGTGTACTGTTTTTGACCCTAAAGTAGTTTTAACATCTGGACTACATCTCGGAATATATAGCTTCTTAAGTATTTTTACACTTTTGTAGTTTGTATCTTGGTGCTTGGAACAGTCATTTCTAACTTTTTAAAGTGGTAGATCCTTTTTTATTCAAAGGCATGTCAATATGTTAAACAGAGCTGCTCTGTTGAGGAGAGATGGGAGCTGAAAACCTACCCCTTCCACTCAGTCCCTTTGCCAGATGGCCTCTCAAGTAGCTCCATAAAACCCTGAGGTACTTGAGAACAGTTTGATTATTGTTCAGTTGAGGCAGTAATTATACATTCTAAAATGTGAAGTGTTTTTTTTTTCAGTTAATAAGGTTATTTTTCTCAAAAAATTACTACCCACAGAATAGACATTTTTAAAAATTGGAAATAAGTGAATGTAGAAATGAATTCATGATCCAATTGAAATTATTTTTAAAATAGTTATCAGTTTTCATCTTTAATGCAGAAGATTTAAATAATTCAGTTTTAAATACCTTTTAAATGCTAGATTGCATACTATTAGAACAATCTAAAAATCACTAACATCTTAGTTTTAAGTATTAACAATATAAAAAGAAAATATAAATACCATAATTACTTTTCATCATAACTTGCAGAAAGTAAAACATGTTTCAATTTATAATCACAGAATAATTTTTGCATATTTAAAATAATTTAAAAAATCATCTCCTGGGTAAAAATGTGTGTTTTTCAAAGAGCAGTATAGTTTTTCATGATTTCTAAAATGATTTTTATTTCTTCCTTCTGGGGGAAAAATCGTCATGTAAACAGCACCCTCATCATTTGTCTTTGAAAGAAGAGGCTTCTGATGTGGTTCGTCAAAAGAAGAAGTACCCAAAGAAGCCTAAAGCAGAGGCTTTGATAACATCTCAGCAACCCACTCCTGAGACATTGCCTGTGATCAATAAGAGTGACATTAAGCAATATGACTTTCACAGCTCAGATGAAGATGAATTTCCACAGGTGCTTGTTTTGAAACTATTTTAAAGACATTTCCTTCTAGTCTTTTATATTGCTGTATTTTAAAAACATAATTGACATCTTAGAGTTTTATTCTTGTTTTGTTCCACTATTGTTACAGCATAAACATTTTCTACATTATTTATGTAGCCATTGAAATAGTATTTACTCTCCATTACTTTTCATCAGTTGGATAGAATTTATTCTATTGTGGAACATTTTGATGGTTTTCCCTTTTATAAAGATGAGCATAGATCCTTTCCCCCTGTATTTAAAATAGAGTTTTAGAAATGGAATTACTAATTAGTATCCGAAGGTTAATATTTTAAGACAGTTAATATATAATTGTAAATATTTGCCAACATTAATTTCCTTATTGAGTCTAAAGATTTATAAGAACTAATTCAAGTTTTAACTTCTGAAAGTAATTATTTGGTTGAATATTAAGACTTTTTACTTTATATATTGAAGGATCAGGGTTTTTTTTAGCAAATAGTACTGTTTAGCACTTGGTCTAGCAATACTCTCTTTTTTTCTGTATGGGATAGCAAATTTAAAGAGAATACTATAACAAAGACCTTGGACCTACTAACAGCTTTACCTTATTTTAACTATTTTGACTTACTTGCTTAGAAGAAAATTTTCTTTTAAAAGCCAGTATCACAGATATGTTTGGAAGCAAAACTCTTTATAAAACTCTTTATTGCTATAATCATTTAAAATCTAGAGTTTGCATAAAATGTGTCCACTTTAGCTAGATTATTAGTTTTACTTTTTTTTCACTGATCTAGTTTTTCTACCCCAGAAAATATTTTGGCATTTATATGCATGATATTAAATATGCAAAGATATGTTTAATTTCATATACTCTTAAGAAACAATAAAACCTTGTTTTACTTTTGTCATCTATTTAGCATGAGGCAGGGCTTTGAATAGCCATGGGACATTCATCATATGACCATTTGAAGGAATGAGGAATATAGTGTCCTAAAAAATGGTAGTTTTGCATATAGGAAGTGTAGGGAAGGGCTGTAGGCACAGTGTATTGGAGGGAACTGCTAGTGTTGCTGGAGCATAAAACACAGAAGGGGTGAAGGTGAAAGGAATGATGCCTGTAGTAGTAGCCACATGGCCAGTGGCCAGTGGCCTCTGTCTGCATTAGACATACTGGAAAATTATTAAAAATGTTATGTAAGAAAATGACGTGGTTAGATAAATATATGTAGACTAGCCTTATATTTGTGATACTAATGAGAGCCTAGAAAGTTTTGCTATATATTCCCAGCCTTTTAAGAATGATACTGTGGCCTGTAAGAAACTTTTCCCTATTGCTGTTAGGTTATTAAGTATGAAATGTCCGATTTTTTAAAGTAGTAAATAAGTTTGACAGTTGGTATCTCTGACATTTCACTTTGACACTTCTTGATTTATTTTTACTGTGAAGTTACATCCTCAGTCTTTAAAGACACATGTTGTGGCTTGTGATTGTCTTTCAAATTTTTTTTTTCGAACAATTTTTGTGAAACCATGGGTAAGTCAAAAATTCGTGTTATTTTCAAATGTGAGTTTCATCATGGAACCAATGCAGTGCAGGCAGCTCGACATATCAACTAAGTGTTTGGGAAGGTTGTGGCTGATGAACACACAGTACGTCGATGGTTTGAGAAGTTCCATTGTGGTAATTTTATTCTTGAAAATGAGCCATGTGGGTGACCTTAGACCAAGGTGGATAGTCATGAGCTGAAAGCTGTAGTGGAAGCGAATCCATCTCAACCTACATGTGAATTAGCAGCAAGGTTTGATATTACTATTCCAACAATATTGGACCATTTGAAACAAACTGGCAAGGAAAAGAAGATGGATAGATGGATTCAGCATGAATTATATGAGTGTCAGCAGAGAAATTGTCTCGAAGCTTGCCTTTCTTTGCTGTCACAACATAAGGGTGAACCATTTCTATACCATATTGTTACGTGTGATGAAAAATGGATTCTTTTTGACAATTGCAAGCATTCAACACCATGGTTGGATAAAGATGAAGTGCCGAAACACAGTCCAAAAGAGTCATCAAAAAAAGCTGATGGTTGTCTGTTTAGTGGTGCAGCACTGGTATTAGCCACTACAATTTCATGAAACCTGGTCAGTCAATTACAACTGATGTCTACTGCAACCAATTGGACGAAATGAGGATGTTTGCAATTAAGCAGCCAAGACTGGTAAATAGAGACCAGGCAATCCTCTTGCAAGACAATGCTTGACCACATGGTCACATAAACAACACTGTTCAAACTATAGAAGCTAGACTTGGAAACTCTCTGTCATCCACCATGTTCACCAGACCTTGCACCAACTGACTACCACTTCTTCCAGGCTTTGGACCCCTTCTTGCAAGGAAAAATATTCAATTCTCAACAAGCTGTGGAAAATGACCTGCAATTTCATCACCACTTGCTCTCCGGGCTTCTTTGCTGCTGGCATAAAAAAGCTGCCGTTAAGATGACAAAACTGTGTCGATAGTTTGGGCCCATACTTTGATTAATTATACTGATTCTTGTTTGAGTTATAATAAACTGCACTTTTGATTCAAAATTGGACATTTCATGTTTAATGAAATCCATATCTAATGAATCAGTCCATCCAGCCTGAAAGTAGAACTCACTCACTCTAGTGAGTGAGTGAGCATCACTAGTAATATGTTCCTTGTGCATTAACGGTTCTTCTCTTCTGCTCTAAATTCTTATGTTTATTCATAAAGTCCCCAACCCCCATCGCCACATGAAAATTGCATTTTGAAAATTTTAGACAGCCCTCATTAATTTTATGATATCCTCATGTAGCTAAAGAGTATTTTCCTGTAGTTGAGCATCATTCAGTGAGGCAACTATTGAGAATGTAGCTCTTCTAAAATCAGGATTTTATCGCAAACAAGATCATTAAAGTAATCATATGGGGGGGTTTTGTCCAATATATGAGGAATGAGGGAATAGGGAGCCTTAAGAGAACAAACATTTTAACTAGACTTACCCAATTGGCAGTATAGCAGAACTAAAAACCCTGCCTCTTGATCATGCTTCTGATTCTCCTAACATCAGCTCTCTCTTCCTATGTCTCAGACTGACTTTGTGCCCTGGAACCTACCCTTGGGGAATGGTAGTCGGGAGGAAGGGTAACATACCTTATGCAAAGAATTTCTGAGACTTTGCAATACTTCCTGTGTATATCTTAGAAGAGGTACATGATTTGCAAAGGAACCAAAGTGTAAAATTTCACATTTGGGGTTTCCTTTCAAATTTCAGGTTTGGGGGTTGGTTCCCCAGGAAGAAAAATCAGCCCCAGCTCACTGTTTCTGTATCTCCCCACTTAGGGTTGGTGGAGGTATATTGGAACCTCAAACAAATGCCTTTCTCCCCTGGATGACCCTGCCCAGTGGTAATTACCACAGTTTGGAAATAATGTGGAGAAAACATTTTTCCTCTCAAAATAGGAAGAGAGGGATTTGTGAGGTTCAAAAATTTGCAAGTAAATATGGTTGAGCCAGCGTTTGTCAGAAAAAAAGAGATGTACTACAAAGTGAAAGTGCGAGACAACTGAAACTTAAGTACCAAAACTTTTTTTTTTAATTTTAACCATTATGGGTGGAAATTTATCTAAAACCTATTATTTCCCTGCCATGTCAGAGTTTGTTTGTATATCATTTAATCTGTTTTTATGACATGTATAAAATGTCCTATTATGGATCAGTACTAACCTAGCGCTTCACTTAGACTACATAGGGATATTTGTCCTGATATCACATGGCCTGGACAGAATGATTTTTAATATGTTTTGAAAGTCTTTATTCTTTTGCTGTAGGGTTGTGGGCTTATTGCTTCTTTCAGCAACCAATCTGCTTCCTTTAGCAAGTCTTCTTTCCTCTTCTAATTTTCTGCTCTGATCTGCTAAGTTTAAAACGTGATTTTTTAAAAATTGGACTTGCAGAGATGAAAGAAAAGACTCCCCTTTAAGTAAAATCTGTGGTCTCTATGAAATCTTTTTTTTTTTTTTTGGCTATTTATAAGCCTATTTACTTCCTAGCTTTTAGCTTTATTACAGACAGAAAAAGTTATTGGATAAAAACATACCTACCTGTAGGTGAAATATAACTATCATCATTAAGTATTTATGGCCACATACATTATTTACAAAATATCATGGGATATATCCAATGTATTCTTTTTTAAGTCAGTAGCACTTCGTATTCAGAAGCAATTAAGCAATACCATGTGTACTTACCTGCAAGAACTAAATCATTAAAAACAATGATTTTTAACCATAGAAAATTTTTACTGGTCATAAACGTTTTGGGGAATTCATTGCCTGCTACATGTAATGTAGGAATGATTTACTGTTTGTGATCAGATTTAAAATTTAGATCATTACAAACGTCGATCTGTTGGCTTTTAATAACTCCTAAATGGAATGCCTATTTTGTCTAGGTACCGTCCCCAGTATCAGAACCTGAAGAAGAAAATGATCCTGATGGTCCCTGTGCTTTCAGAAGGCGGGCAGGATGCCAGTATTACGCTGTAAGAAGTTTTTTTTTGTTTTTTTTTTTTGTTTTTTTTTTTTGGTGTTTTGTGAACTGGAATTAACAGATAACTCATGTCAAAGTGACTTAGTCTTGATCTAAAAATGGAAAGTGCATCAACACTTTTTATTTAACATCCTTTATGTGAATACTGGTAAAAGATACTAAAAGGTACTGAGTCCTTTCAAAGGATATCAAAGTCTTCTACTTGGAAATTGATAATGCCTCATATTTGAGAAATCTTGTTTGATTTTGGGCTTTAACTATAGCTTCAGCAGTTGTGAAAATTACTCAGTAGGTATGTCATTGCTAGAATCAGGTATAAACCCAGAATCTCTAAATTGGCTCTGGAACCTTTAATGGCTGCTAAGTGTTTATTGAGATTTATTGTTATGCAGGCCTATCCTGTGCATATATACCCAGTAAGTATCAAACAAAGTAATAATTTTTAAATTCTCCTCATGGCAATATTTTGCCTAATAAGTGTATTCATAACTTTTTGACACAATTAGAAATTGGTTTGTGCTATTAAGTCAAGTTTTGGTGCAGCATTGTATTGCTCTGCAATGCTCAGGTTTTCAGATAAGGTATAACAACTGTAGCACTATAAGGATGGCTTTGGCTTTCTCATGTGGCTTGTGGAGACCCTTTGTCTTGTAGTATAATAGTAAACATAGACAATGATAATTTTTTTAGGGTGTATGTGTTTAATGTAGGAGAGGTAGGGATTTGGTTACCAGTTATGCTGATGAGAGAAGGGGAAATTTTATGAAAGGGTATGGAAGTGGTGAGACTCAGAACAATAGAATGATGAAAGGTATGGAAAGGCAAAGAAATGGGCTATATGTTTCTTAAAAGTAAAGAGGAAGCTTCACCTTGACCCATGTGTGCTTGAAGTGTAATTTTTAGCCCAACAAAAATTCCTTCTGGTGTATCTCAGTATAAAGCCTGTAAATTACTACATAATTTCACTGTCTCTAACATCTTAAATGTTAAAAACCATATCATTTTTTGAAGATATATTTCTTTTTAAATACAATATACCCTAAATGAGTTTATGTTTATAAACTAAATTCAATTTGGTGAATGAACTTTTGAGTCAGTCTTGTAAAATTTAACCTGGTTAATATTCATTTAAGCCCCCAATTTTACAGTTTTACGTCTAGATTCTTTTAATCAGATCTAAGTCATAAGGATAGATTTTAATTGGTCTGCTAATGCTGTAGCTACTTTATTTTTATAATCGTTTTAACTTTTCTTCATTTTAGATTTACTTCATGCTTTTTGGTTTTTTGTTTGTTTGATTTTGCAGCCTCGTTTGGACCAAGCTAACCATTCGTGTGAAAATGCAGAATTGGCAGATTTGGATAAGTTGAGGTATAGGCATTGCCTTACAACACTTACAGTCCCAAGAAGATGTATAGGATTTGCAAGGAGGCGGATTGGCAGAGGTGGAAGGTAAACTATTTGTTTTGTCCCGGTTGTTATTTACAAGCTGGAAGGGAAGGTATAGAGAAAATGTTAAGCTCTTCCACTTACTGTTTGGTTTTATGTTGCTTTTCAGGGTCATAATGGACCGAATATCCACAGAACATGACCCAGTCCTGAAACAGATAGACCCTGAAATGCTGAATAGTTTTTCAAGCTCTTCCCAAACTATAGACTTTTCTTCTAATTTCTCTCGGACCAATGCTTCCAGTAAACATTGTGAAAATAGACTGTCCCTTTCTGAAATATTAAGCAATATCAGATCATGTCGACTACAGTGTTTCCAGCCAAGGCTACTAAATTTACAGGACAGTGATAGTGAAGAATGTACCTCAAGAAAACCAGGGCAGACTGTGAATAATAAAAGAGTTTCTGCGGCATCTGTAGCTTTATTGAACACCAGCAAGAATGGCATATCAGGTAAGCTGTCACTATGTTAAGAGTAAATCTTGCTTATTGGTTTCTCGTAATTTTCATTATCCACTAAATACAGTCTCAGGGTAAATTTTGAAGATTTATTTTCCTAATCCCACTTAGGAAAGAAATTTTATGTTAAACTATTGCATTTTATTTTTCCTACCTAGGAAATAAAACTCTACTATTATGGTTCACATTTTAACCGGAATGTCCTTACTGGTGTCTGTGAAACCACTGAGGTGTATTTTCAATGTGTGTGCTTGCTATAGTGAATGTGTGGGCAGAGTGCACACAGAGTTCCCTGTAGGCATACTGCTTATATGATGCCACTAGGTCATCATGGCATAGTACTGTCTGCTTCTTATGTTAAAGAAAATTTTTATTTTTGTGTATAAACTTTGCTTAAGTGCAGCCATTGCTCCCCAAGAGTACCACTGAAAACTTTGTTTCTGAAAAATGATTTTTTAGGAGACTCTCTGTGAATAATTGTAAATTTTTTCTGATAGCTTACCTCTCTATTTAAGATCAGGAAGTTTTTTTCATTTTAAGGGACATTGTGCTCAAATTAATATAGTATTTTAATGATATGTACATTGTAAATGTATTATATATAGAGAATCTAAAATACAATTTTGATTTGTTTTCTTCTGTGGGTAGTCTTCTCTTTATCACATGTATACGATTATGGTTAATTTATAAATACTCTTTTAACGTATACATTACAGTTAATACATGGTATCCTGAGACAGAAGTAGATGTAACTTGACTTACACTATTGATATCAGTTCTTTATGTATTTCTAAATTATTTCCTGGATGGTACATTTTAGGATGCAAAATTATTAAACTTCTTTAAAGTAATTTTAAATCATTTCAGCTTAAAATTTGGTCTCAGTAGCGTTCAGCCTTTTTTAGTTACTGAACCGTTTTCCTGCTTGACTTAGACATTTATCTGTTTAAAGGTTATAAATGGAAAATTGGATTTGTTTGAATGATTGGAAGTTGGCATATCATTTCTCCAAATTAGTTGGGTTAATTTTCTTCTAAATGAACTTAGGAAAGGAAAATGGCATCCCATTATATAAAGTTCATGAGTCTGTGAAGTTTAATGAGCTTTTGAAGCCAAAATGGATGAATACCTAATATGATTTGCAATCTCAGGGTTCTTAGAAATCTAAAGATAGTTGTAAGTTGACATTATTAGGTCAAACCTTTTTTTAGCCAACTCCAAGATGAAGTTCAAATCATTTAACTATATGGGAATTCCCATACCTAACATTACTAAAAATAATTTTTGCCAAAAAGGGTGTTAAAAACATATATATGGGCATTTATAATTACATTTGATTATAGGCTGAATTTCTTCTCCACCAGTGTGTACCATATTTAAAAAATGATTTTAATGTCTTTCTTCTCAACTGGAACATGGCCAGATATTTGCAGCTTTCTACTATACATTCCAGATAAACTCTATATTTAACTTGACTTTTTCTCAAAAAATGTATATATGGTATGTCATCAATATGATATACATATTGATCCAACATAGAATTTAATATAACCCAAATAGTCCATAATAATCAGCTCTATAATTCTATGACTACCATACAACATAAAATAAGCATTTAAAATATTATCTTAGGCATGCATGTATTTCTCAGAGAACTTAAATCACAAATGTACTGTGTTAACATATTGATTATTTTTGTATTTTTGCCTTTGCTTTATCATCAGAAAAAAATAGAATAGTTTTTTTGGTCTGGGTAATTTTTCCTGTCATATATATATATTCTCCCACCCCCACCCCGCAAGTCATACTCAAAATGCCCCGCAACTATCATGACAACTCTACTACACTTACTGCCTGTGCATGGAAACCTTCTTACCCAGCCACCCATCCTGAAACACCATTGTCTCCTGTCTTATATTTTTAATACCCTCAACATAATACCATTTCTTTCTTCCTTTGAAAAATTTTAAGGCTTAAATAACAACTAGGGTACATTAGAAGTCAATATTTTGAAATCAGGTCTGTCATATTTATTTATTACCAGGCTAAAGGATTTTGTTTGAAGTATTTCTTCTCCATTGACTGTGACTTTCTAGTCATTGAGCGGGCGGCCACAGGGTTTTTTGTTTTCAACAAATTTATTCTGTTTTAAAATATTAGGCATGGGAATATAAACAAATAATGAAAAAAGTCTTTTAACAGCATTTTTGCTAATAACTGAAAAGCTGTGATAATTTTTAGTGCCATTTGTATCAATTATATCCATTACATAGTTTTCTCAGTTCAAGTTAAATAATTTTAAGTGAATTCAGTTGCATTTCAGTAAATACTGATAGAAATGTCCTCATCTACCTGAAGAGAGGAATGTAGGAGTTTTTAGAAAGCTGCATTTTTATTTTAGATGGACATGCGCAAAAGAATAGAATCCTTATGTATTTGGTTTCTTTTAGTCTATGTGTCTTTAACACTTTTGCCTTCTGCTTGTTCTTGGTGGGCTTTGTCATGAAACCATGTATGTCTTTAAGAGTAATAAGACCATAAAAGGGGGGGAGGGTAACAAAACTAACACAGGACCATATTTCTACCTGGCAGAGAATATCACTGAACTAAATAGATTATTAGTACTGAATTTTCTGTTTCACAGCTTGGACATCCCAGCAAATGAAGAGTTTAATCAGAAATAGAAGCCTGATGCGCTTGGCAATAATGTTTATTTATATCACAAATTTGTTCTTAAAAACAAAAAAAGGGCTACCTCTTATGTGAACTTGAAGGCTAGTGGCAAAGAATTGTCTTTTATGTTGTTAATAACCCTGGTTAATGTTTTTTAAGTCATAATTCATGATATACTATTTGTTATTTTTTGTATACCTAAGAGAAAATTGAAATGTGTCCTAGTTATATTAGAACTAAAACTAAAGACTTTTCATTTTAAAGTGAAAAGATGTGTTTTGTTAACTATTATGTGAATAGTTTTTGGAATTGAAAAACTCTTCTCAAAAAGATTAAAAGCCGGACAGAGTAACGGAAGATAGATTGTGCTGAGCATAGAAGTGAATAACCCAGGAAAATTAATTTCATACATAATTATTTAAGATCTATTATATGCAAACCACTGCATCACGTTTGCAAGTTGCAAAGTTTTACAAGACAATAATACTTACCTTCAAGAAACTTAACAGCACATGGCAAATATTACATTCTTCATATAAATAGAGGATAGTCATTTGAAACTGCAGTATTATATAACTATTCTTTGAGATGATACTCCTAGATCCAAAACTCAAGAAAATATATTTCGTATCTAAAAGTGCTTTACTGGTTTATACTTGAAGGCCCAGGTTAATTTACATTTAATCTTGGTTTTCACTAATGCATAGGTGCAAGTTAACATGCTTTTTGTCCTTTTCTCACCCGTCTTAATAGATAATAACAGCCTTTTTGACCAGCTAAATATTTTAATATTAACCAATTTGTAGAATCATTAAATTTCTACAGTTTTCCAAGTGAAATTCCTGAAATTTTTATTAAATAATTTATTCAGTTTTTCTTCTCATTCTTTCTTAAATTGCCATAAAATGTTTGCAGGCATAAAAGTTTTAGGATAGGTAATACTGTGCATTAACAACTAGCTAGGGATTCATGAGGATTTATTTTTTGATTAGGACTACTTCCAAAGGTGAGAAATGGATTCAGACCTAAGGAATTAAAAGATTTTAGTTTGACTGTGAAATAATAATGAAATAAGCTTTAATTGTAACTATTTAGCTTGAGTGTCAGAAGTTTAAATGGATATGGATTTTTAGTCTATTTTCATTATCCTTATATATATATATATTTGTTCCTCATTCCCCACCCCACCACCTTCTCACTCCCCACCTTTGAAGTTTGACAGTTTATTCATTTCTCTTTAACTGTAAGAATGACATTTACAGGATGTATGTAGTTCTGGAAAGGTAACATCATTTTTCCTGGACTAGGTTTGTCCTCAGAGCAGCTCCATTGATTTATGTGAACTTTCACCTGACTCCCCACTGTGACCTGGAAGATTTGAAATAGAATTCCTCTCTCTACCCCCAGTCTAGCCCCTAATTTGTCCTTTAAAATATAAGTATTGGCATACAGTCAGCATTGCTTTGATAAAGCATATATTAAAACTCTCATAACAAAGACGTACCTTGTAGATGAAGAAATGCCAGATAATATATTCATTTTGACTTTTAGATATTCTTTATTACCACATTGGGTACTGTTCATTAAACTATGAAAACTTGGTCTAGGTTAGTATTTGAAAAATTCATGGCTTCCCAAGAATACGTCATCTTAGCTCAGTTTGAAAAACCCTACATTAAAAGTCAAAAGATTATGAAAAAACGAAGGTAGGTACAAGCATAAAAATCCTGTGTCCATACTCTGTTGTGGGATGATCATCCAGAAGATCCAGAGTATGTTTCTATTAGTTTTCTTTTTAGTTTATCAATGAAAACAACAGTACCAAGTTAAAAAAAACTTATAAAGGATTCCCGTATACTCAAGAATACCTCTGTGAGCCCAAACTTAAGAAACAATGATCTAGAGCTTCATAATTATTATGTTAGTGTTAAAACCATGGAGGTGCCCAGAGTATGTTTTTGGTGGATCACTCTGAGAATATGGGAGGGAATGGTGACAAGTGTTCACCCTAGGGGGAGCACCTTATAGGAACCACAAGTGTTTTAAGAAAAGGTACATGGATTCATCTGAGGAATAAAAGCAGACTGATCCAAGATAAGTAATGAGTCACATTTATGGAAGATAACCAGAAAGCTAAGGGGCTTTTGTGAAAAACACTTTTGGTTCTCTATACAAGATGTGCAGAAATACAAGTATGTCACTAATGTACAGAATGACATATTTGGATATATAAAAAGGAAAATTCTGTAATAGATAAACCAATTTATTAGAATGTGTTACCCAGGAAGATTGCAAAACTCACTTAGGGAAGGGAATACGTCCCATCTATCTGAAGTAGTGAAATATTGCCACCTTCACAAAACAATCAGATTTATGGTTACTTTTAAATTGATAGGACTTGGGGGCTTGAAGTAAGGTAGATTTATGACCAGCATGAATTTCACTTTTAAGCTAGCAACCTAAGATAAACGAGTAAAAAGATCTTGGCTATAAGCAAGAAAAGCAAAGGTTTCTCTTTTGTACATTCCCACTTCTTTGTACCACCACCACCACCTCACCCAAAGCTAGGTCCCTATCCTATATCATTCCTAAACAGATTTGTTCAATGTGTAACTGTGAGCTCTCCTTGATGTATTTTAATGCATGCTTCCTGGTAACTCACATCAATGTAAGAAATAAATCTTTTATGGATGTATTTTAGTGATTTATGAAAGAAAAAAATAACTAGTAGAGAAAATGCTTTCAATCAAATTTCCACCCCCTACCTACCAGTAAATGAACCCTGAATATGGCAATTCCAATATTGTGCCCATACCATCAAAACCATGTATTTACCACTTTCTGTCCATCCCAAAATGATAAACGATTTAGAAAGGGTGTTTTGTCTGTGTTCCAATTTTGTGTCATGATTATTGTTTGCCATTTTTGTCTGAAGAGTTGAAGTAATAATAAACAATGCTCTAGAAAGTTCTGAATGAGGAACATCAGCTTGTTTCAAGCACAAAGTATCTTAATGGTAAAGAAAAACTTAGGTGTCAAGAATGGATATAACGTGAGCTTGAAGTGAGGAAGAAAAGGTAATTTTTAAAAGCATGTCTATATTATAGAATTAAATTATGTTTGTATCACTCATTCTCAATCAGAAATGCGAACAGGGATAAGATTTTGGTATCCAAGTCAGCCTAAGTTTAGAAAAGTTGAGAAACACCATTAATCTGAATAACTTGGATTGAGACTAGGTTGGGATTCTGTGAGTTTCCTATGGGGCAAAAAGGATGGGGTTCCTGAGCAAATCAATGATCTCAACAAGACAGGACAGTAAATGTAGACATCCAGAAAAACAAGTAGTATTTGTCGGCATCCATTTTTAATATATACACAAATGATCACCTGTTCATAAATGCAAATAGAACACCTCTAGTTGGCAATACTTTGTTAGCCATGGACTACTGATCCAAAAGTTTTTTGTTGTCTTTGGTTTTTTGGTTTTTTTTCTTTTTTTGAGACAGAGTCTCACTCTGTTGCCCGGGCTAGAGTATAGTGGCATCATCATAGCTCACTGTAACCTCAAACTCCTAGGCTCAAGTGATCCTCCTGCCTGAGCCTCCCAAGTAGCTAGGACCCAAGTAGCTACCTCCCAAGTAGCTTGCCACCACACCTGGCTAATTTTTCTATTTTTTGTAGAGACGGGGTCTTGCTTTTGCTAAGGCTGGTCTCAAACTCCTGGCCATAAGTAATCCTCCCATCTCAGCCTCTCAGAGTGCTAGGATTACAAGCATGAGCCACCACACCTGGCTCCAAAATTTTTTGTTTTTGTTTTTTTGGTTGAAAAACAACCAATTTGTTCTTTGTACTAATTTAGATATATACTTTACTCTGAATTAGTAAGATTTTATTGACCAAAAAGATTTTGGAAAGAGAAAAGATTCTCATTCTCATTTCTCTCTCAATTTTGAAATAGTCACTAAATTATATTTCCCTTATTTGGTTTATTCCTCACTTAACCACTATGACTCTCACTTTTTCACCAGAATATAAAGCTCAGCTTTGTGACACACTTAATACTGGATTTAAGGATTGTTCTAATAATCAGAATCTAAGTCCATTTCTTTTTGAATTGGCACAGTCTTTATACACAGAGGACTTAGATTTATTTGGGTTTAAGATTAAGAACCTGTCTTTATATCTAATAAGCTATTTTTCATCTCTTTCCCCAAGGTTTTCAGATAGCTGAAAATTCATCACTATTTCACATTTTCATTTGATTTTGAAGATTGTAAATTTAGAATTAAAATTATTTTTTTCATTTAAAAATAGAACACTTGCAGTGAATTTAACATGTACAAAGAAAGACATTTGATTTTATTAGTAATTCTGTAAGATAACCAATGTGTACTTCAAAAATGCAGGTAATATTAAAATTTTAAAGTAAGCACTATAATAGCCCCAACTTTTTGAATCTTCTAAAAATAAAATTGATGTCTCTCTAAAACCTGTTTTCCCCCATCCTAGTTCAATGTAAATTTTAATAATAATGTGGAATGGAAATGAAAGCTTTGTCCATCTCTGAGGCCTAACTCCCTTTTCATAGAAAATAGACAATACTAGGCATAACTTGTTACATGTCTAATATACTATCAAAAAAATTTAATTTCTCATTTGTGGTCTTACTAAACAGAAAACTTCGGGAGAGTTAAGTAACCTAGGTTGAGGGTGTAGTCTCCAGTCCAAACTCCTTTAGGTCACATTGATTAGATTGGTCAATTGCATGTAAAGGTTGATTCATATTAGTTGGTATTTCTTTATATGTATCTTTTTTTTTCTTCTCAACTATCCTGTAAGACTTTCTAATAGGCACACTCTTCTTAATTTATTTTCCCCTGTATTCACTGTAACTCTTAATGCAGCACTCAGCAGCATGGTAAGTATTAAATACTTGACTGAGTGAAATACTTAGGAGGAAAGCAAGCAATAAAGAAAAATAGAGCAAAATTACTTTAAAGTACATGTATTCTGATGTGATGTAATATTTCTTGGTTCTAATAATGTACAGACTTCCATGGAAATAACTTTATGTCCTCTAAATCAGTTTATCAGGAATCTACTTACATATAAATGAATGAAATTTTGTTTACATTTCTTTGAAAAATGGTTTCTATAATTTTGTTAGCTGATCTTTTAAACAGAAGTTTTAGATCTCTTGTTTTTATTTGAAACTCACTAACTTGAACATACTTGGTCACAACATAATTCCTTACACTGAGGATACACTGGATCTTTAATTTCTGAACATCTCTCTGATTTCTAGCCCATATTTTTATATATGGAGTTTATTTTAGGCATTGAACGTATTAGCTTTAAACTGCGGTTTATGGTTATGTTAGATGAACATGTTTGTTGTCCACTCAGATTTATAATCAGAGAGAAAAGTATTTTTACTTCAATGTTATATGAAAACCAGCAGTAAGAATAATTTACAGTCTTGCCTTGGTCCTGCTTTCTTAGTCATTATTATTAGCATTAATCAAACTTTCTCTGATTACATGGTCACCATAATATAGAAAATTAAGAATGATCTTAAAGATACTAAGTCTGAATAAATGGTAAAATCCTCATGTTAGAACTGTGTTATGCAATAAAAACTACTAAGCTAAGAACTTTTTTAGCATGTGATATTAAGAAAATCATAGGTATAAGCATAAACCATATTTGCTGAAAGATTTGTCATTTTTCTTAGGTACTTTTCTGATAATGTATATTGCAATTCATAGTGGCTTGTCATGTTAATTGTGGATTAAGTTTATATTCAGTGTTATTGAAAATACTTTAAAACATACTTATTTCTGAAATTAATGTCCTTTACCAGTAACAGGGGGTATCACAGAAGAGCAGTTTCAGACACATCAACAGCAGTTAGTTCAAATGCAAAGGCAGCAACTTGCTCAGCTTCAGCAGAAACAGCAATCTCAGCATTCCTCGCAACAGACACATCCAAAAGCACAGGTAAACCTATCTTTTAATAATGATTATGCCTCTTTCTGTCATAATTATGTAGTTTTGTTTAGTTTTAGTCAAGTCACAGAAGCTAACCTCAGTTTTGCCACTCTTGATTTGGGGGATTCTAACCTAACTTTCTTTTCCCCTAATGTACATGATTTTAAGTGACTAGTTTGTAAACTAGTCTCTTAATATTTTGAGAAAGTACTAGAGCCAAATAGGGTATTTTTAATCCAAGAAAGAACTGATTACCCTTTTCTTTGAAGGATTATTGAAATTTGTAGAAGTAACTATATTTCCTACAACTGTCATCCCCCACTTCCCCAAAAAAGATAATTTTTAAGGACATAACTGTTTTTTTCAACCTGGTTGGAACACACTAAAAGGATATAACTTTGCTAACCCCTTCCTAAACTATGTGTTTAAGTGCCTTGTGGATGTGCCCCGTGAGCTGAGTGGTATTAATAATTTGCTGAATGGTGCAGTATATTTAGACAGCACAGTCTCTTGCCTCTGTGAATCACATTTTCCTATAGAGAAAAAAATGCCACTAGGAGAAGTTATTCACAGACATCATTAAATAAAGACACTAGGGATAATAATACTTCATAAAACCATAATTGTCAGAAGGAACTAGCCTTGCCAGCACCTTGGTTTTAACCCCATCAGACTCACTGTAGATTTCTGGCTTCCAGAACTGTAAGAGAATAAATTTTAAGTCACTAAAAACAAAACTAAGAAATGTATTTCAAATTTGAACCACCTGAAAAGAAACAAGCCTTGCATTTAGGTCTTAAGTTTTTGTTTCTCAATAAGTCTAAAGCTACTTCTGAAGTAATATCTGAGAATAACTCAATCTTGGTTATATGCTGTGAGATTTCAGGGCAGGATCTGCCCATAGTGGTTCAGCTCAGTTTCAAAGGGTCAGGACACTGACCTTGAAGATCCTGATTCCCAAAACATGAGAATCTCAGTGACCCTGGTACCCATCAGTACTCTGTGACATCTAGGTAGATCTGGGGCTGGCTCAAAGACTAAGTGAATTTAGTAACAGTTAACCAGTTTTATATAGAATCAAGGAGGAATGGCCATTTAACTGGCCTTTGTTTGCTTTTTCTGTGTCTCTTGGTAACCAGCCTAAAGTATTTTTAGCCTACTTCAGGGTTAATCCAAGACAAGTTTTTTTACATTGTGACAAAAATGACTAGTCATCTCTGTGATTTCATTTCACCCATAGTATCTAGCTTGTCAAGCATTTTTAAAAGCATTCATTAACATTTATAGGAAAAATTAATACAACATTAAAGGTTTGGGTTTTTTAATCCCCTAGATCTTTCTCAGAAATAACTACTTCCCAGTTTTTAGTCACGTCCGTGCTTCGCATGCCAAAAATAGTCTTTGGAGTCCTAGATCTCTTAATCTAAACACTTGTAACTAACTGTTCAAGTTTAGAAAGGCAACAATGTCGTGGGTTGTTCCTTAGTATGTTCATGAAATCACATCTAAAAAATAGAATTTAACTTTGTTCATTTTATAGGGCTCAAGCACCTCTGACTGTATGTCTAAAACACTTGACTCAGCCAGCGCCCACTTTGCTGCATCTGCAGTGGTCAGTGCACCTGTTCCAAGTCGCAGTGAGGTAGCCAAGGAACAGAACACTGGCCACAACAACATAAACGGTGTTGTCCAGCCTTCAGGTACAGCTGGGGTTTCACTTGGTACTTACTAGCTTGAAGTTGTAACTTACTGGTTTGGGGTATGTTTTTTCTTTTTTATATCCAGGGAGAAAATGTGTGTAAAAAATCAGTCAGGACTCTTCAGAATTTCTTTGGAAAGACGGGGAAATAGCTGAGTGTTCTAGAACTTCCACAGAGGCACTTCATTTCCTTCTGCACCCACTGGGTGCCTACCTGAGTAACACTCCACCCTTCCGGGATTCATTCACGTGCTGTCAGTTGCTTCACATCTTAGGAAATCCATCAAGCTAATTATTATACTAACTATCACCATTGAATCATCTATTCATTGATAAAAAGATGAAATATAATCCAGAGCAGTCTGTAATAAATTTGAAATTGGGTTTACCTTCCCACTCTCACATACTCATAGGCACACTTTTCTCTGACTCTTCCTCTTAAGAGACAGTATTGCTGGTACAACCCCTGTGGAAAGTAATCTGGGGATACCTCAAAGAGCTAAAAATATAAATACCCTTGGATCCAGCAATCCCACTACTAGGTATCTATCCAAAGGAAAAAAAGACATTTCTATAATAAAGACATCAGCCCTCGAATGTTTATATCAGCACAATTCACAATTGCAAAGATGTGGAAACAACCCAAATGCCCATATTCTATTGGGGGTTACTGTTAAATGAACATCAGCTAACCTGTTACTGTGAATGCTTCGTGTCATCAGTATTTGCATTACATTCATAAAAGTGTACAAGTCCTGTGACTCCCAGCTTAAGTCAAATAATGTTACGCCATCTAACTTGAGTACAGCAAACTGGTTTTAGGTTTTAATGGAATTGATGTAAAATGATACCCCATAAATAAAAGGTATTTGTGTTTGGTTTCAAAAAAAAAATGCATGAATGGATTAATAAAATGTGGTATACGTATACCATGGAATACTACTCAGCCACAAAAAACAATGGTGATCTAGCACCTCTTATATTATCCTGGATAGAGATTGAGTCCATCCTTTGAAGTGAGGTATCACAAGGATGGGAAAACGTGCACCACTTGTACTCGCCATCAAATTGGTACTAACTGACCAACACTGAGTTATTCACATGGTAGTAATACTCACTGGGTGCCAGTAGGGGTGGGGGGGTGGGTAAAATCACAACTAATGGAAGCAGAATGCACTGTACAGGGAGGGACATGCTTGTAGCCCTGGTTTGGGTGGGGCAAACAGCATTACATGTAACCAAAATGTTTATACCCCCATAATAATGAATGAATGAACAAATGACAGTATTGCTGTGAAACTGTCTGCTTCTTAGTACCCTGAGTCCTCAAAGACTTGCTATTCCTATCATCCTTCAACCACCTCTCAGACCCTGGGATTTTCCAGTTGCTTTTACATATACCTATGATCCTGAGTGTCCATTCTTACTGATGTTCACGCATCTGCAAATTCTTAGGGAAATGTAACTATCATTTTGTATGTGTGTATACTGTGTCCAAGTTGCCAGATACAAAGGCAGCGGAATACTTCTTACAAAGCCCTTTTATACAGACCAGTAGAAAGAGGGGTGGGTGTCTTTGGATTGTAATAGGTGAGTATGTCATATTTACTGAACAGAAGCTCTCTTTGGAGAAACCATTATTTAATTCAGTGATATTTAATTCAAAAACAAATGTTTGTGGTTTTTTTTCCCCATTAAATTCCTAAAAATAAACAGCTCTATTAATGTCTCATAACACTGATTGAATGATTTTTTTTCGGTCTCTTTCAGGAACCTCTAAAACATTGTACTCCACCAATATGGCTTTATCATCCAGCCCAGGGATTTCAGCAGTACAGCTTGTAAGGACAGTTGGCCACACCACTACAAACCACTTAATCCCAGCATTGTGCACAAGCAGCCCTCAAACACTTCCCATGAACAATTCCTGCCTGACAAATGCAGTGCACCTCAATAACGTCAGTGTTGTTTCTCCAGTCAATGTGCATATCAATACACGGACTTCAGCACCATCGCCAACAGCCTTAAAACTTGCCACAGTTGCTGCCAGTATGGACAGAGTGCCAAAGGTTACTCCCAGCAGTGCCATCAGCAGCATAGCAAGGTGGGTGTTTGTGTGTTCATGTGTTTCAAGTATCATTCTCTCCCTTTGTGCTGGCTGTCCCAGTGGGAGGAGAAAGACTTTTTTTTTTTTTTTACTGCTCTAACAGTTTGTATCCCTTGACAGTCTTGCTTTTCAACAGATACTGATAATCTGCTTAATATAAAGCTCTGTGACTTAGACTGTTTGTTTTAGGTCCCTAGTAGGATGCTTAAATGCCAACCAGAATTGTGAAAAATTTAAAAAAAAAAGAAAAAACCATCAAATTGGCAAACACATCAGAGTCTATTTTAGAAGCTTAGCTATTCTTTTACATAGATGTGTGTATATGTATATAAAAAATTTTTTTTATAATTTAGGCAATGTGGAAGATTAGTGCTATTGTTATTAATTCCATACCAGAGTTTAGGTCTCAAATCAAAATTTGTGTTTTCTTCAGTATTATACACAAAAGGAAAGTAAATTATTCTATGTATATATTAAAATTGAGAATATTCTAGGATTAACAAAATCTATAATGATGTATTGCTGAGTGTGATTTTATATTTCTGTCTATGATACTAACACAAGGAGAACAGTGAATCAGAAAAAAAATTGATTTGCGTGGGTTAATAAGTATATGACCTTAAGCCAATAAAATTAAATTCTAGTGGAAAGTAATTTTGTGCTTCTGATGATTATTTTTGAGCATGTCCTTTATCTATTATAAAAAAAACTTAAATTTTCTTATGTTATATATTTCATAAGTGATTTATCATTGGCATCTACTGAAATATTATGTTAAATTATTATCTTTTCATAAGTGAATAGCCGTAATGAAGTAATTATGAATTGATGGCATTTCTGAGCTGAAGAAAACGTTCTCATTTCTGTCTAGAAATGGTAAAAATGGGAAATGTTCTTGTGAAGTCATGTTTAGTTGTAGTTATATAAAAATGTATTTGTAAATACTAAGTGATAACATCATATTCCAGACAGTATTAATGTTTATTTTTACTCTTTGCCTTATTACAGAGAGAACCACGAACCAGAAAGATTGGGTTTAAATGGAATAGCAGAGACAACAGTAGCTATGGAAGTGACATAACCTGAAACATGTGGCTTTGACCTGTGCTGATGATGTGCAGTCATTCATATTCCAGCTGAATGCAAAAGGTGACACTCTGTGGATCACAGAGTGTAACAATGGACCTAAATGGACTACAGTATATCAGATGTTAAATCGATATATGATGTATATTTTGTAAAATTGGGAAAATCACTACCTTGTAAAATAGTTTATTTGTATCATCAATATTATTTCTGTTACTTGAATAGTAGATATTCATCATCATGCTTTTGCACTTGAATTTGCAACTGAATGGATTTTAAAAAATAATTCTTTAATGGGATCATGAGCATGAAATGGGATCCTGCATCACTTGTTTTAACTATTTATTTTGCCATGTTTACATTTTGTATCTTGTAAAAATAAATCCAACTTTGTGTCTAAAAAGTTGAAGATTCATAGCTAGGAAATGAAATTCTTGTAATTTTTTTCTAAAGGAACTGTAAAGTTTTCACTTGGTTCATTTTGTTTCACAATTTGACTAGATGGACTTTTTGGTAAATACTTTAGTGGCATTTCACTGTCAAATATGAAGTTCAAGGCAAAATAGTATTTTCTATTACCGTGCAGGGGAAAGGGATGGATCGATACATGCAAATTTAATGTAGTAACTTCACTTTTCCATATATTTTGAATGTATATTTCTATTTATAATACCAGTTTATAAAAAATAATCACACAGAAAAAATGGACTAGGAAAAATTATGCATCTAGCACATTTAAACTGTGCAGATATGAAAATTTTTCAAGGATTACATTTTATCTGAAGACTGCATATTTTAACTGGCTTTAAAACTGTAACTCACCACATAAAAGATATTTTACCAGGTATGTATTGCATTATATCATTGCAATAATTATTGGAAGTCTAGATATCGAGCCATCCCCGGTGTTGGGGCGGGGTGGGGGGAGGGTTGTGGCAAGATTGTCTTTTCAATTTCGGAGAGTTTTCCTGTGGCTACAAGGCAAGTAACGGGTTGGAAAAAGTCTGACTGTAAGCGTTGGACACCTTCATAGTGTAGTGTTTTAGTGACTTTTTTTATACGGTTCTTGTAAATTAGATACGTGTAGTGGTGTTTCAGAATGTTTGTTTATGCACTAGTTCAGACAACTTTCCCTGTTACTTGTTCTTGATAAGTGAAAACTGCAGGGAAATAAAAAATACATATCAAAACATGGACATGCTGCATATGTGTTTATTTCACAATGTGCACACAGTATAAGTGGAAATTTAAGGGAGATGATAGCACTTAACAGCACTTTTCATTTTCACAGTGCTTTCTAAGCATTAATGGAAAGAATATAAGCAGCTCATCTGTGGGCACTATTGGGTTTCAGATAATCCAATATAAACTACCTTTGATATGAAAAGTTCTTAAGATATTTTACAGAATGTAAGTAATTTGCAGTATACTAGTCATTGAAATCTCATAAATGAGCCTCATTTTATAAATAAAAATTTAGAGTAGAATTATATTGCAAGGGGGTTTTGTCAAGTAAGTACTGGGAAATGTAAATATTTTTAATGAATATAATTAAAACCATTTCAAACTTACATAATTTTATACTTTACATTTTTTATATCTGCAGTCCTGAAAGTTGTAAATTGATATGTCAGTTGAATTAATGGGCCAAGATTTCTGCTGAGAGTGGTTTTTATTCAGGTCCTAAATATGTAAAGCAATTTATGGTCAAAACCATAGGAAAAAATAAATTTAATTTCTTCATTGGTTGTGACCTGATAGGATCCATGCTCATTTCTGCCATACTACCTCTGGAGTTACTCATTGCTGATTATATAAAGGAAATAATTTTGATTTGATATGTATTATGACTGTGTTCATTCTGCTCATAGTTGGATGTATCTCCTTGCTATTAAGAACTTAAAACTTTAGTGCCAATTTCAGTGAAAGCTTTTTTTCCCATTTTACTGAAGTAAAGCATGAAGTGAATTTGCCTTATGTGATATATGTTATAAATAAGTAAAACAAAAGAACTATCCATTTGTACAGTTTCTGGAGGTGGTGGCAAATCCAGAACTTATCAAAGACTGATGACCAATTTATTTGTTCCTTTTAAAGTAAAACAGAAAAATAAGCCTTCCTTATTTTGGTCATTGTAACTGTTTCATGGATGACATTTTAGTTACTTTCATACACGTTTCTCCAGTGGTTTTCAAAAAACTTACAGATGTTTGTTTTCACTTTATTAAATTGAAGAATAATTTATTTTTGCATTGGACAGTATCACCACCTCTTGGTTTTCTGAGGAAATTAGTATTGGTACTTGGAGTCCAGTAAGCTTTTAGAATCATTGGAGAATATGTTTTGTTTGAGGGGGGTGAGGGTGGAAGGTTTTTTTCATTTTGCTTTGTTTTTAAATAACAAAGGGGTAAATTTCATGTGCTAGGATACCCTTTAATTCAGTATAGATAAAAATATTTATAAACTATATTTTCTGCCTTCGCAAAGAAAGTACTCCCTTTCCCAGTAATTCAAGATAATTATGATGTAGTTCTAGGTATATTTGAAAATGTGTTACATGTAATTCTTTTGCAAAAGACCAAGGGAAAAATAAAAATATTTGGAGGGCACGTTTAAAAAATACATATACATATACACATATATTCTGGCTTTTTTAAAAATAGGGAATACAGTATTTGCAACTGTGCTTAGTGTTTTTTTCTTACCAAGGCTGTTTTGGGGATTGGGGGTGGGAGAGAACAGTAAAGGAGAAATGACATTTCAGACACTTTTCCCTAGTGTGTAGCACTGTATTTGAGTGTGATGCTACACTTTCCAACAGATTTTGTTGGTCAATGATAGTCTTGTGACTGAAGTGTTTTGTTGTCTCAACTGAGTTAGCAAACTTATAAATTTTAAAAGGTAAGGATATCTTAAGCGATTCTGAATATTCTGTAAGATAAAAAAAATCTCTTATCACTAACAGCAACATAATAATAGCTAATATCATGAAGTATGTAGCATTCTCTCTTAGTGACTTATTCATTTAGTCCTAACAATTCTGTAAAGTACTATTATTTTTCCCATTTTACCAATCACGGAAATGAAGTTGAGAGAGGTTAAGTAACTTACCCTGTGTCACATAAGCTGGTAAGTCACTGAGCCAGGAATTAAACCTAGGTAGTCACCACACTTCTAAATACTGCCTCCCTTCTTTAACACGAAAGAAATCCTCTTCAAAGAAGTACTTACTAAATTTCTCAGTCCACTGGTAAGCAGCATCCATAGCAGAGTTTTAAATGTCATTTAGAAGACAGCCTCCCCTCCCCCACTCTTACACTACCAGGCTGAATGTATGAGATGCAACTGTAGCTTCTAGACATCCGCTGAGCAAACCCAAACCAATCAGTTTTTCTGTCTATCAGACCTGGCCAGTAAGTGCTAAAGCTCCCAATTAACATAAGGCAATGGGAGCTGGGTCTGGGCCAAGACC
The DNA here is from genome assembly GCA_963574885.1 of Lepilemur ruficaudatus. Classification (NCBI taxonomy): domain Eukaryota; kingdom Metazoa; phylum Chordata; class Mammalia; order Primates; family Lepilemuridae; genus Lepilemur; species Lepilemur ruficaudatus. Next base: position 30,147 of record CAUYRT010052812.1, read on the forward strand.
TGGCTGTTTATCCCTTTCTGGACCTTGGTCTCCCCCATCTATAAGATGAGCAAGTTCCTGAAACTCCATAAAGGAGACCACACTGAGAAGCTTGACAGAGGTGTGCATGCAGTGCACGTGTCATTGGTTGCTCTCCAAGGAAGTAAATGATGTGGAATCTAAGGCTGAGCATACAGTTAGTCTAGAGCTCTTTTTTTTCCCTTTTGGTGGGGAGGTCACTGATGTCATCAAGGCTGACTTTGGACAATTGTACTACATCATGTAAAGTAGCTGAGCTTGTGAGGAAGAATTCTAACCAACTTCAATGACTGCAAGTCTCCAAAGGGCACAAGAATTGTGTGTGTTTATATATATATATATATATATATATATATTTTATTTTTTTTAGAATTGTATATTTTTTAGAGGAGAAAACAGTGGGGAAAACAATCAGAATATAGTGTGGTAGAATATCAAGAGAATTTGCTGAGCTGGATTTTTAATCTTTTCTCTGCCATCTAATTGGCTGGTGATTTTTTGTCTTCACATCATCTCTGCATTTGTGTTACACAAAGAATGGGTGGAATTAGATAATCTGTAATCTGTAACATCTCTGCCAGCTCCAATGCTATAGGAATCTAATCTCTCTCCACCCCACCTTCCCAGGTGGCTCTCTTGCTTTCCAGAAAAAATCACCTGCTTTGCTGTTCCATGGACTTACCAGCACCATTCAGAAGGATCAGTAACAAATCAGACCTTACGTGCCCCTCCATGACTCCTTTTCCTTTAGCCATTGTCTGAAGGGAGCTACTTATTTCAAACATGGACTTTTTTTCTTTTTTTTTGCTGTGATTTATGGTAAATGCTTAAAATTTTAGCTTAAGGAAGGGGAAGGCAACACTAAGCCACATACTTCTCCAGCGACAATTTAAAAAGTCTTGTGTATACTTAAGGGTGTCTTGTTAGTTTTATGAGATCTCCCTTCGAGTATCATCACATATTTGAACAAAACCCTGACCACACCAGCTGACTAATTAAAATAACACTGCTGGACAAGAAATTGATAAAATATTGGGAACACCGATTATCCCTCAGTGAATACGTATTACCCTCAGGAAAACCTAGGATTCTGCAGTTACTTTTTCACAGCTAAAACAAAAGGGACTGACTCCAATCCCCCCCACACACACCCACACACAAAAATTTCACCTTCAGTGTACAAACCATTGATTTGATGAACAGCAATTACTAGAGCAATGACATTTTCCATTCACTAATGTTGAAAACCTTCAGCCATTATTATACAGAAGAACACTGTGTCCTTCCTCTGTTAGTTCATGGGCACACACAGCTGCTGTCTAACCAGTGCCTGTCTCGAGCTCTTCTCGCTGCCAGAAGTAGATTTTGTTCACTGACCAAGTCAGCCCAAATTGGGGATAGCCAAGATTTAAGATTTCAGCTTTTAGCGTAGGACGTCTATGTTAGTTACCTACAGCAGAGTAAACACTATCACAAACTTAAAGCAACACATATATTATGTGGGTTAGGAACCTAGCACAAGGCCAAAATCAAAGGGGTACCTGGGCTGCATTCTTACCTGGAGGCTTCCACGGGGAAAGATCCATTTCCAAGCTCCTCAAGTTGGACACTCTCCATTGCTGGCTTTGAAGTAAATTGCTATCCACAAGCTAGCAGTGGAGAGCCCTGATGAAAGGGCTCAGCTGATTAGATCAGGCCCATGCAGTGTAGTCTTTGATTAGTTCAGTCAACTGATTAGGGGCTTTAATTATGTCCACCAAGTCTCTTCACCTTGGCCGTATTTTATCAGAAGCAGGTCGTCAGCTTTCCTCACACTCAAGGGGAGGGAATTGCACAAAAGCATAAACACTGGGAGGCAGGAATCAAGGCCTACCTAGCGTGTGTCTGCCACAACATCCCTGTAAATTAGATTAGCTCCATCCCACCACTGCACACCCCAGTTTTCCCCCATCTCAGGACTTTGGATTAACTCTGTGTCTCAATAGAACTCATGCATTTATAAAGAAACAGTTTAAGATACTCTCTAGTTTAAACATTTTACTATTTTGCAAATCATAAATGCTACAATCCTGGATGTTAGGCAGGAGGTCAGGTCAGGACTGGAGACAAGACTGGCAGCAGCAGCAGCACCAAAGCCTTTGTAGAAAGTGGAACGAATGAGGTCTGCTAGAAAAGGAGCAGAGTGGGGAAAAGAAAAGTGGAACAGCAGAACCTCAGCACCTTGGTGGCCAGGGTAGGGGGCAGGAGGCGGAGGGAGAGACCAGGTAGCAGTGGGGAGGAGGATCATCCAGGGGGTTCTCATTTCTTCTAGAAGAGCACACAGAGGTAGAGCACAAGGGGAAGAGGTAAGTGGTTAGTAAGAAATAAAGGTGATGAGAGTTTAGCAGTGACAAGATAAAAAGAGTATTGAGGACAGATACTCGGGCTGGAGATCCTGCGTACAAGACCCATCCAGTGCTTCTGGCCATCAGAGGCACCTAGGAGAGCTTTTAAAAATACAGATGTGTGGCTCTCATGCCAGGCTGATTGAATCAGAATCTCCAACAGTGAGTCAGGACACTAGTCTTCCGTGTTCGTGTTAGTTCTTTTGTTTGCTGGTGCGGTTGATTGGCTGGTTGTGGTTGTTCGTAAACTCACCAGATAATGATTGCAGCCAAGGTTGGAAATGACTAGTCTAATCTTCCTGTTTCGCAGCTGTGACTATGGACAAGTAACTACTGAAAACCTCAGAATTGATTCCTGCAGCTGTCTAGTAAAGCAGATTAACTTACTTCCTCAGTCTCATTAGCTCCAAGGGAATACAGACAGTGTCTCGCTGAGCAAGCTCCGTGGCCACTAGAAATCATGCTCATTCCTTGTTACAAATGCCTTTCTCTGGTCCTTTTAGGTTCTGAGAGTGTATGCTCTAAAAAAATAATTGGCAGTTTGTAACAGATTAAAAGTGTGGTTACTTAAATTTTCTACAGCAGTCGTTAAATATACCTCACATGTCCCCATCTCAAGCCATCTAAGTTCCCAAATCACCCCCAAGAACATCATGCTCAGGGAATTATTTCTCCATGGTGATCTAGTCACCATTTTTCAAATGCTCGTTGATTGCCAATGCTAGAGGTTTCCAGGCTCTCTAGACCGTGGTTGTCAATACCCTTTTTCCAATCCCAAATATTACTGTAGTGTTTGACTACGAGGACAAAGCTGTCCTTAAGAAGCTGTGTTAGGAGAATTTTGTTGGCCTAACATTCACACAGCACAGGGTTTTTTCCTAGGACCTCCTTGCCTCTTCGAACTGTCTTTACCCTGGTGACTTTGAAATGTTTGTCTTTGGTCCAGAACTCTGCTCTGAATTCCTGTGTCCAATGCTCTGTTGACACCTCCACTTGGAAGTTTCACAGACACACCTGAACTTACCATGTGCAAAATGGAACGATTTCTTCCCTGCGTTCCCCCTCACCTGTTACCCCCACCTCTCCATCCCACCCCTCACCTCAGTCCTCCCTGTCTCGGGACATGGCGCCACCAGGCACCTACGAGTCGCCTTGAGTCCTCCCTCCCTCACCACTCACCCCCATTACAATCCATCTATACACCGTTTGAGATGTGCTCCAAAATGTCTATTGACGCCATCCATTTTCCTCCTCGTCCAGACTGCCGCCACCCTGTCCAGACCGCTGCCACCTCTGGCACCGCACATGGGAACAAATAGGATCCTTTAACAATCAGATTATCAATTTCCTCCTAAGGACCCTCCCATGGCTTCTCATTACACTTAAAATCCAGATTCCTGCCGTGGTTTAAGATCTTCCATGGACTTGTCCTTCTTTTCTCTCCAAATTCACTCCATATACTTCCCCACCTCCATCCCCACCCTCGAGCCCCCTTGACTTTAACAGGCTCTTTCCTGCCTCAGTGCCTTTGTACAGGGACATTCTTTCTAGAACTCTCCTCTCTTTGCCTTCTTCTCTGTTAGACCTTGAGGGTCCCCTCTTCAGCCTGTCTAAAGAAGTTTCTCTCTGGCCATCGTCCTCTAGATGGATGGGACAGTTATCTTCTGTCCCAGCCCCTTATCTATGGGCGCTGTAAAGGAAATAGTTGTAATGTTGTTTGCCCCTTCACTAGTCCTTTCATCGGTCTGGTGAGCTGTAACGGGAGGGACGTGTCGTCTGTTGTATCCCCCGCACTTGGCACAGAGCCTGGCACGTGGTCGTTGTTCAAATGTCTGTTGATAAATAAGTGAAGGAATAACAACTAGTGCGATTAAACAGCGTCAGGAGATTTCCTTTTTATCTTTTGTTATTGTTATCTAAAACCAAACGTGGTGACCATTAAACTTAGTTTTATTTCTCTTGGACTTATTAGCCAAAGAGTTCTGAAATCTAAAATAGTTTATGTTTAAAACGGTTGACCGATAGTTTCAGAAGCTGATTTTCCTTGTGACGCTTCCTGACGAGGTTGCTACCGTCTCAAACAGCTTCCATCCACAGCCCAGCAGATGGTGGTGGGTGGATGGTGGCAGAAAATAGGCTTTGTTTTAAGATTCCCCAAAGCTATTTTTCTGCTTGTAGTTGTATGGGATTATCAGTTGTACTCACGTGGAAGAAAGTCTGGGGTGCAGGTTGGACAGCGGCTGGTTTCATCGCGGTGTTGGTGAGCTAGCAATATTGTTACCTCATCAGTGACTGCTGCAGTGTTCACCTCTGGGTCTGCGGCTAACCAGTGTTTCCTCCCCTCCCCAAAGCATTGTGCTCTCGGGATGTATTTTTGTCAAAGGTCACATTTCAACACAGTTTGCAGTAATTTAGTGAATTATCGAAAAAAGCTTCAGCTATTTTGGAGGGAGGATGCTTGTTCACACCAAAAGCCACATCAGATGTTTGCCAAAAAATGCAAACGACACATGTACTCAGCCGTTGATGTTTGACAGCAGTTCTCTACCAGATGTGGCTCATCTTGGGGTTCATGTCTCATCTATGAGCGATTCCGTCCTGGCTGCCTCTGAGGGTGCTGTTCTCCCCACCTCCCTGCTGGAGCTGAAATGTGTTTCAGTGTTTGTAAATGAGGAGCAACCCTATTCTCAAAGGCTTTTGCCTTTCTCCGTTCTGACTTGGGGAATGGGTTGAATAGAATTTTGATAACTTAACAAAGATCCCTACTGATGATCTAGTCCATCTCTCCTCTGGGACCCAGAGAGGGGAAGGAGCTTGTCCAGAGTCACAGAGCTAGATGGCGCCCGACCTGAGACTGATGCTAGCAGGGTGCCAGTTCCCATGGACTTTCCTTTACGTCCCCTGGCTCCAAATGGTCGTTTGTGTGGTTTTCAGCTTTTAGTTATAGCTTCTAATTTTGAAAGTGTCAGATGCTCATGTTATGAACATTTAGATACACGTATGTTTAGGTTAGGGACTCTTCTTAAATTCTACATGCCTTGATATTAGTAGCTTACATGTTCATTTGCATTTAGGGTAATATTTAAGATTATTACATCTAAGTAGGAGTTTATCAAGTTACACAATTTTTTAAAAAAATTGCAAGCAATCCATTTAGAAACTTTTCATATGTTCACTAATCCAGCCTAGATTTAAAGACATTTACTTGCATGTATTTAAATTAGATATATCTTTCAAACTAGCAATTTCTCTGGAAAGTGGCAAGTTACTGGAGTAGTGAACTGCTAATGGCCCTCAAGAAATCTATAAAGAGGATTAAAAATCTAGACCTTCTTTTGTTCATTTTATTTATTATTTTTTTGGACTAACTTGTTTATCATTTTATTCAGTAACTATTAAGCATTCAATGTGTTCTAGAAACCCTTCGGCACCATTGGGGATGGTCCCCTGGGAAAAAATCCATGCACATGCGCCAATGGGGAGGATGGGAACAGAGATCAGCTAACCTGGGTCTCAGTCCCAACTTCTGCGTCTGCCAGGTATAACGTTTGAATGCCCCGAACGTGGCTCCCAAACTCCGGGGTTTCACATTACTCTTAAAACAGAAATTCAACTCCCTACTCTGGCCTACACAACCCTTCTTAACCTGGTCCCTGCCCACCTCTGGGTACAATTGATCTCTGCTCCTCTCCTAGGACGACCATGGCCCCCGGGTCAGTCTGGTCCCATCCAGTTTGTTCTACCACAGACCCTTAGCACTACGCCCTTCTGTCTGGAACACTCTTTCTTCACGTTTCACATTCCCTAGCTCCGTCCGATCCAGTTCCCAGCTGAAATACCTCCTCAGGGACCTTCCCCACCACCTTCAGTGACACTGTCCCTCACTTCACCCTCTCTCATCTTCAGTGTGTGTTACTGCCTGAAATGATCGTCGGTATTTGCCCTTTTGCTTCCCTGTTGCCTGTTCCTCGTCCCTCTGGGCCATTGGTCTCATTCAAGCTGGAATCTCACCTGTCTTACTCCTGGCTCTGTTCTCATTGCCTCGCAAAGCAGCCTGGCACGTAGTAGGTGCTCTGTCAATAGTTTACGAACAAATAAATGACTGAATGGTGCTAGGCTGATTACATCAGGATTTCTTTAGAAACTTAAAAAAGACATAACTGTCCAGACTTCTGGGCCATATCCTGAAAGATTCTGATTCATTCTCGAATAAGCCCCAGGAATCCTATTTTAAATCCCCTTTCCTGCAACCCCCAAATTCCTGCACGTATTCAGGTTTGGGAATCAATATACTGATACCAAGTGGCCCCTTGGGATCTTCCACTTCCCAAAGCAGCCTATTCCTGCCCTGACTGCTGGATTGAAAAAGATCTTCCTGATGATGAGCTAAAATCTTCATCAAATTCTTACCCGTTGGTCCAAGCTCTATCCTTTAAGTCCATATGAAATATGTCTCATTCATTCATTCATTCATTTAATATTTAAATATTCATTGAAGACCTACCATATATCAGGCAGTGTGGTTTAGGCACAAGGATTCAACAATTAAAACATGGCACTAGGAAGTCTCCCGCCACTGTCCCCACCCACCTGTATAGGTAGCCGTATTTCCATGTTTAGTAGTTTCTGCTTTGTCCTTTCAGTGGTTCGTAATGCAAATACAAGCAAAAAACAAACAAAACAAGCAAACAAAAACATGCCCATGTATTCTAAATTTCCCCCTTACACAAAGTGAAGCAAACTATATATATTATTTTATACATTTTTTTTCAGTTAAAAATATATCTTGGAAATCTTTATCAGTGCAATGAAAATTTCTTCATTTTTTTTAGCCACAGGAATTCTATTGTGGGGATATGCCATCGTTTATGTCCACCTTGCTGGACATTGCATTGTTTCCAATACTCTGAGCCTATAAACAGTGCTGTAATGCAGGTGATAGCAAACTCACTCTATGAAGGACCGGATAGTAAATATTTTATTTTTAAATTTTTGGACCATTAGGCAAAATTAAAGATACTATGTTGATACTTATGCAACACAAGAGGAAAAAAATTTCCACTAAATTTTTATTGGTAAATTTCAAAACTGTATATATAGATTCAGAAATTTAAATTTTATACAATTTTCATGTGTCATAAAATATTATTCTTATTTGGACTTTTCCCAGCCATTTAAAATGTAAAAATTATTCTGAGTCAACAGCCTGTATGAAAACAGACGCAGGCAAGATGTAGCAGCAGCCCCTGTCTGCCAAGATCAGCTTAATGAGCTTCTTATTCGTACAGGTGTGTCTGTGAAACAGATTCCCAAAATGGGACTCATGAGTTAGAGGATAAGAGCATTTGCAATTCTGGTAGGAACCGAGGTTGTGCTCGCACTCTCACCAGTAGTATTTGAGCGTCCGTTCCTGCCCAGCCTCACAGAGTCTGAGAGGTAAAAAATGGTGTCCTCATAGGTTTAATTTCTCTTATGACAGAGGTTGAGCATCTTGTCACATATTTAAGAGTCACTTTTATGTCCTTTCATCAATTTTTCTATTGGATTATTGCTTTTGTTTCTTCTCAATTTCTAGGAATGTTTTATAAAATAGAAAAATCGGTACTTTGTGATTAGAATTCCAAGTATATGCTTATTGTACTTTTTATCATGCAAATTTTGACTTTTTATATTTACATAGTCAAGTATATCAAGTTTTCAATGGCTTTGGTTATTGAGTCATGGCTAGAAAGGTTTTTCCCATTCAAAAGTTATAAGGAATATGCCCCTTGTTACAATCTTCCAGGGCTTGTATCATTTCATTTTTTTATATTTAAATATCAGTCTGGTTGCAGGTTAACCTAGCATTGAGTAGAAGGTGTAGATTTAACTTTATCCAAAGTTGTATGAAACATTTGTTAATAAGTCCATCTTTTCTTCATTGATTTGAAATGCTGCCTTTATCATATTCTAAATTTTTATATATATTTGGGTCTATTTCTGGATTTTTTTTCTGTTCCATTGATGTTATCTATTCATGTGCCAATATTACCTTTTTTATTACTTGGGCTTTATAGTATTTTAATATCTTATAGAGATAGCCTCACATCATTCTTCTTCTTTCTGAGAGTTATTTTATTTTTTTTTTCCATTTTATTTTCATCTTAGTTTGGGCTGTTATAGCAAACTATCATAGACTGGGTAGTGTAGAAACAACAGAAACGTCTTTCTCACAGGTCTAGAGGCTGCGAAGTCCAAGATCAAGGTGCTGGCAGATTTGGTGTTTGGCAAGGGCCAACCTCCTGATTCATAGACAGCCTGTGTCCTCCATGGCAAAAGCAGCCATGGAGGTCCCTGGAGTCTCCTAGCAGGGCACTAATCTCTTCCATGAGAACTCCACCCTCATAACCTAATCATCTCCCAAAGCTACCACCTCCTAATACCATCACATTGGGGATTAGGTTTCAACATATGAATTTTGGAGGAACACAAACATTCAGTCTATAGCAATTTTCCAATATTAACTTTAGGTCATCTCGTTTAGAGTATCTTTGTCTTGTTTAATGACTTTTGTCTAAATTCTACCTTATATGATATTAAGGCAGGGAGTCCTTTCTGTATGTTTGAGTTTTCCTGTTAAACTTTGATTTTATTGAGGTGACATTCACATAACATAAAATTAACCATTTTAAACTGAACAACTTAGTGTATTCACTACACAATTCACAATGTTACCCAACCACCAGCTCTATATTGCTCTAAATCACTTTCAACACCCTAAAAGGAAACTTGTACTGGTTAAGCAGTTACTCATCATTCCCTTATCCCCAAAGCCCAATCAATCCATTTTCTGTGGGTTTTTCTATTCTGGATATTTTGAATAAATGGAGTCATAGGTGACTTTTTGTGTCTTCCATCTTTCACTTAGCGTAATGTTTTTAAAGTTTATTCAAGGTTGTAGTATGTATTAGTATGTCATTACTTTTTATGGCTGCATAATATTACATTGTCACTGATGGATGTTTTGAGTTATTTCCATATTTAAGCTATTGTGAATAATGTTGCTATGAACATGTGTGCACATATATTTAAGTACCCATTTTTCAATGTTTTGGGATATATAACCAAGAGTATAATTTCTAGGTCATATGATAATTCTATCTTTAAGTTTTTGAGGAAGCACCAAACTTTTCCACAGTGGCCAAACCATTTTATATTGTCAACATCTGTGTACAAGTGTTCCAATTTCTCCACACCCTCAGCAATTCTTATTTTCCTTTAAAAAAAAAAAACTATAGTCATTGTGTTTTTGTTTTTGTTTTTTTTTTTTTTTGAGACAGAGTCTCACTCTGTTGCCCAGGCTACAGTGCTGTGGCGTCAGCATAGCTCACAGCAACCTCAAACTCCTGGGCTCAAGCAATCCTTCTGCCTCAGCCTCCCGAGTAGCTGGGACTACAGGCATGTGCCACCATGCCCGGCTAATTTTTTTTTTCTATATATATTTAGTTGGCCAATTAATTTGTTTCTATTATTAGTAGAGACGGGGTCTCGCTCTTGCTCAGGCTGGTTTCGAACTCCTGA
>CAUYRT010052816.1:0-79529 GCA_963574885.1 Lepilemur ruficaudatus
GTTCTTGTTCATCAAATATATATGAATGTTTTGATTGATTTATTCCTTCCTCCATCATCACACACTTAGCTATGCTGAATTAACTTCTCCCATAATGGCTTCTTAGGCAAGAGACGAGGCGAGCCTGCTGATGGGTTTCCAGGTGGCTTAAAGCCAGATAAGATCCCCAACCACCTCCAGGTGGGGTTTGGACCATTTTAGGTTGTGTTAATATACAGCGAGAAGGACAAGAAAAAGGACACCAAGCTTAGTGGGGAAGCATAAGGCTCTGATATGGGTATGTGCACAGTCATGTCTGTGTACATATGTATGTGTGAATATGTGTGTGTGTAAATAAATGCATTCCATTTGTTTGTTTCCAGAAGTGGCCAGGTAGGGCATATTCCAGAGATCTAGAGGGAGGGAGAGAAGGTCGTAGGTGTGCCCAGGTAAGTGGTCTAGTCTTTGCTCTGTCTCCCCTCCCTGCTGTTTTCTCCTGCCCTTCTTGTTCTCATGCCCACACCTTCTGCTCTCTCCAGAAGACTCAGAGCTGCTATCATATTTCTGTGGCAGCTCCCAGAGCTTCTAAGCTGAGCTGTCAATCAAATTTCCCTTCTTCAAAGAGCGAGGTGGAATCTATCAGTGTAATGGGAGGGGGTGGGAGGTGGGAAGAGCAACCCGGTGTCAAATGTGAACGTGCAGGAAAATCTGTGTGGCTAGCGAGCAGGTCCCCACGGGCTGCAGGAGGGCCTCGCATCCATCCCTGAGCACAGCGGGTATCTGCCTCGCCCAGGCTCCTGCAACTTCACGCACTCCTTGATTCAGCTCTGTGACTGTGTCTGCATATCTGTTTTCTCACTAGGTAGCGAGCTCAAGAGCAGGCATTGATTATTTTTCCCCAGGTCCTAGCACAGTGCCTGGACTATAGTAGACAGTAAACACTTGCTGTATGAATGAGTGAATGAATGAACACTATGTATGTCCTGTTGGTAAACAGTGAGTTTTCTACAACACCACGTGATCCTGCCACACACCCCCTGTGGTGTGGCATGGATAAGGATATGCTGCACCCCTAAGGGAATTGACTGGCTTGTTTCTGGGTGTCAATGGGGTGGCGTTGATTGCCCTCTCTTCTGTGGGATAACCACATCGAAGCTTTGCCTCCTGGCTCCCAGAATCTATGAAGTTACAGGTTCATGCAGTCTGGAGGGTCCTCATCCCGCCAAGATAAAGAATCTACCTTGCGGTTTGCAGTAGTTTTAAAATTGGGGATATTAGAATCAGATCAAGGTGGAGGGTTAAGTCATTCTTCCACCGGCTACATGCATCTCAGCAATGTCACTGCTATTTTCAGTACCTTTAAAGTGGGGACCAGCACCCACCTCAAACGGTTGGCTTATGGGAAGTGCTGAGAAAATTGCTGAGGATACAGTAGGCACTCACTAACTGTGAGCAGTTATTAAGCTCCATCAAATTGGGAGTGAGCAGCTAGGCTGGAATAGATGAAAGGGAGGGATGGAGGGTGAGACTCGCTGCTGGGCTTCATCTTCCTGATTCTGTGACGCACTTGTCAGTAGTCAGGCTCCACTTGGAGTCATTCTGGGCATTGAGGGTGGGGGGCTATGCTGAAACATGACGTTCTTTTCCAGGCCTGTAACCACAGCACATGAGAGGTCTCAGCTAGGTCAGCAGGTGAGAATGTTTGGTGCTCTCTCTGTTTTTTGGATCTTAACAAAGTTCTGGAGATAGAATGATTTTCGTATTGATCACTCTGTGCACATTGACTGAACACCTACTGTCTGCCAGGGGATATGAAGATGAATTAGACACAGCTCCTGCACCCTGAGGAGTTCCCAACCTACTTGCAGAAACAAGGTAAAAACTCAAAAAAAGTTCAAGTTTGATCAAAGAGTTGGATAACAGCTCAAAACATCCTAACGTGGGGGCAGGGCCTGATTTTTGCCTAGTAAGTCGTTGTAAGTCCTCCACCCCAGGGCAGGAGAGGCAGGTGGAGAAGCTGGGGAGAGGAGATGCCCTAGATAAAGAGGTTTGAGATGGAATCTGGACCCAGAGAAGGGAGCGGGCGGGGGGGATTCTTGGGAGAACGAGGAGGCAAAGACAGCCGTGTCCTAGGGACAGTGAGTGGGCCAGTCTGCATGGACAAGAGGGCTCGTGCAATAGGAGAGCAGCCTGGCTAAACGGGCCAGAGCCCTGCTGTGCAGGCCAGTGCTGCTACCCAGGGAGTTTGGAATATATTAGAAACCTCCAGTAGCCTTTGAGCAGGGAAGCAACACAATGAATACGGCATTCCTAGAACTGCCATCTAAGTCCCTCCTGAGTGTTCACACTTTCGCTGAGGACATGAGACCCACACCTCAAAGACGTGGGGTGTCCCTGACGGGGGCTCTTTCTGAACCCCAGGACCACCAGGGCCTGGTTGCTGCTCACTGAGCCCCAAGTCCTGTTTTCTCAGGGGCTGTTTTCTAAACTCTGTGGCTGAGAAATCGTGGCTTCATTTGGTCCCACAACAGTGCAGAGTGAGGAGCAAGAGTAACTCGCCCAGTTTACGCGTTAAGTCAGCAGTGGATCCGGGGCAGAGCTGGCCTCACACACCCCCAGGTTTCCCGACCCCAAGTCCAGGGCACCGGCCCCTACGTCACAGCTGCCTCATGGAGGGCCTGGCCGTGAAGGTAGACACAAAAAGCTGATATGAACCCAAGTCTGCCTTTTACATAGTCAAAATAGTAGTTATTTTCCCAATATTTGTCTTCAAAGTAGCAGACAGGCATTTGGGAAATGACTCAAAGAAGAAATGATTCTTCAAGGCACCTAAGGAAAGGCTGGCTTCAACCCCTCCGCACCCCCACAAGGCTGACGTTTGGCCACGAACCTCAGTGTGGGACGGGTCAGTGGTTGGCGGGAGCCGAGCAGACCACTGGCCATGTTGAACAGACCCCTGTCGGGCAGGCCTGATGGCAGAGAAGGGGCTTTACTGCTGGGAGCAAATGGTTGCCATGGACACAGCTAGCTCAGCCCAGACCCCCCCTGGTTAAGGCCCAGGAAAAAGCTCATTTCAACCCCATCGTGGCCCTTTGTGAGCCAGGTCTGGAGACCGTCCAAGAAGCTAAATAAGTAGGAAAGCTGGAGACAGCAACCCAATATGGCAATTAGCCCACATCGGCCAGGCAAGATGGATTTCCAACTTCAAGGAAATTGGCAAGAAGAGCAGAGGGAACCCTTACATTTTTCTTTCTCATTCTGGGTCTCTTTCCAGTGAACTGAAAAGTCTATTTTGCAAAATATATGGGCCCAGAAAGAACCCAAACCCAAGGAGAGTTTTTGCCGTTTGATGTATCGTCCCCTTTATTTAAAATGATGAAAGAGAGAAGATGTTTTTCAAAGTGACATCATTTATCTTATGATAATCAATGAAACCCTCATAAACTAATATATTAAAGAAAAACATTTAAGCTCAAAACAACAAGAGGGGTCTTCGAAATAACCTCAAGGCTCTGAGGGGTGACATGATGGCCCACTCATTTCCCCTTTTCCAAGTCAGTTGCATTTGGCTATTTTAATTTTCTAGACCCTATTTCCTGCCTGCCAGGGTGGCTGAGCGCTAATAAACCACGGGGCTACCAGCGTTTGCCCTGCTTACACTTTAATAAATATAACAAGACCCGCTTGACACCCTGATACCTGTCGCCGACCTTGGTCACTGCTGCGAACGAGGGTCGCAAAGCCTCTGCCCACTGCCTTTCCTGGGAAGCCAGCCGAGCAGGTTTGATTTTCCTGGAAATCCTTGGCCAGCAGAATAGGGGGCCTCAGGCAAACGTGGGTTCATCCCTTCCCTTTATCACTATGCCAGGCACATGCCGCTTATTCACGTTCTCCCCATTTCGCCTGGCAGAGAGGAGGTGTTTGGAACGAAGCTCACCCTCCCCTCGCCCACCTGCCCCCCGCCCACGCGTGGGGAGGCAGCCCAGGAGGCTGTCAAGAGAATCTCTTCTGAGTGTTTTTCCATTTTCAATAGTTTCTGACCCAATTTAGCATGCACATGCCCCAAATGCAACGAAAATGCTGCAACACAGTGGGTTTGCCTTCCCATTCGGGCAGTTATGGGATTTAGAGAGAAATCTACCTTCTGTGAGGGCTGAGGGAGGGAAGCTGCCTTGTGTTCTGTGCAGAATAAGAAGCCTTCGAGGCAGGTATAGCCTTAGGAGGGAGTCGATATCTTTCTGATCGTGACCTGGGGTTACGGGGCTTACCTCCCAAAATATCTCTGCGCCTGAAGTTTTACCATAGGTGTTTTATGCCTATACTTGCTTGCGGCTCACTTCCTAAATTTATTTCTTTTCTTTCTTTCTTTTGTTCTTTCATTCTTTCTTTTTTTCAAAATATATTTATTGGGGTCCCCATTCTTAAGCAACCCCTAGACATCTTCTTGGAAGATGCAGTCCCTCTTGAGGGCAACCCATTGGCTCAGTGGAACCTGAGGGAGGATGAGTAGACAAGATGCTCATTCCCTTTGAGACCTGGAACAGTAGAACTTCCTCCTTGGGCCCTTCCCTGGACCCTCAGGGGTGTTGGAGGCTCCTGGGGCACAGTGGAAACTTCTGCTAGCTTCTGTTTTAATAATACTCTAACCACATTTCAGGCACTATGATTAACCCTTTGCTTGCATTAACTCATTTACCCTCCAGACTATAAGTTGCACAAAAGCAGGAATTTGCGACAGAACGTAGCCCCTAAGACACAGTAGGCACTCAAAAGTATCTATCTGTTAAATGAATGAATGATTGCTCCCAACAATCTTATGTTGTTCATTATCATCATCTTCATTTTAAAGAGAAGCCAGCTGCACTTCGGAAAGATTAAGTAATGTTTATCCACAGTCTCCCAGCATTTTTGTCATAAAGCTGAGATTTGAACTCAGCTGTATGTGGCCCCAAAGTAGTGCTCAGAACTGCTACCCAGAATGACTGAACGGTAGACAATTCACGGGAAATCTCGGGTTGGGGTGCGGTAGGTAAGACCCAGGAGGCTGCCACTGTTCCATCTCACTGAGTCCATGCGAAGAGAATCCCGACAGTTCTGGTCCCAAGTGCTTGTCCTGCAGTGATCCACAGACTGGTGTGCTACAGCTGACCCAACCCCAATGACAATGATTCAACCACAAATGGAAACCAATGGAATTGCCAGGGAAATATTGCTGTTTTCTGTCTTTTTTAAAAGAAGAAACATGCTACATGTTTGGGGAACAAACATGGTTTCTTAGCCCATAAAGAAAAATGGGGACAAGGATGGCAAAAACAGCCTCCCCCAAAGTCCCCACAGTGCCGCCCTTCATAACTGACTGCTTCTGTTGTATTAATTTATTCTCTAGTTTGTCAGCAGGAACTGGCTCTTATCTTTAGTACATAAATAGCTCCCTGACAGCTCCAGTTATAATGCAGAGCTCACAGTGGAGGATTCATACACAGGCATTAATATAGCAACTCGTTTAATTTTAAAAATAGCTTGTGGGTCCAAAAAATAAGAAAAACAAACCCAAATGTTTCAACAAAATAGAAGCTCTTTGAAGGCAAGATTGATGTCTCATTCATCTTTGTCTCATTAAGGTCTAGTACAAGAACTAGGACATGGCAGGTGTTTTGTAATGTGAGCTGAACGAATGAATGAATGAATCCTATGAACCGATGTTGATTCCAAGCACTGATGACTGTGGCAGCGATGGTGAGGGTGGAGTGTGCAGGAGAGGGGGACGTGCTAGAAAAGGATTCATCTCTTGGGGCTGGTTTAATCCAAACCATCACTTCCTCATGCTTTGCTATCGAGGGATACCGAAGGGCATCATTCAGGTCCATGCTCTTCTCAGTTCCTGGTAGGGACTGGGGGAACCTATCTTGTTGGAAAGAGCTCAGCTTCTGCTCAGCGTGGCTGATTCTAACCCTGCAGGAATAGCTCCAAATATTGTCAGATCCTCCAACTTTTAAAAGAGAAGCTTAGAATCCATGTTTTTGTGTGTGTGTGTGTGCAACATCCCAGTTTTATATTTTGTTGTAGGGACTGCTAATTGTCCCTAAAAATATTTTCTCCCTCTTCCAGAGTGAAATAATTGTTAGCTGGTCAACAAGGCCACTGAGAATAAAGACTACATTTCCCAGTCTTCCTTGCAATTAAGGGTGCCACGTGACTAAACTGTGGCCAATAGAATGAAGAGTGGAAATAATGTGTGCACATCCTCCAGTCTTAAGATTGGGCCTTAAAAGGAGGGGTGTGGCTTCCCCTCCCACCCCTCATTCTTATGGACAGATGTACAGACAGGCTGGTGACCATTGTGGAGTTTATAGACAGAATAAACACGCTAGGAATGGCAGGCCACAAGACGGCAGGACTGGGCCCCAGATGCCCTGCAAGACTGAACAGAAGAATTCTTATTTGGGGTTTATTACTTATGGGTGATTTTGCAACTAATTAACCTCATAACTCCTGGAAGTTACCAGGGAGGCTCCTGGGATAAGTAGCTGGGGCAGGGGCTGGTGTCTTCAACCTCACTAATGGCAGGGCCTACGCAGGGCAGAGTGTGGTTCTCCTCGGTCTGGGGCCCTGTCCGATGTCTGGACTTGGTCAGCACAGCCTGCCTCAGCTTCCCTAGTACCTGTTGCCCCCACCCAGCCCCCACTATGCTGCAAAATGGGAAACGCTGTACCAGCCAGCCACAGCCCTTTGTTCTACACTAACGAAGCACGTTCTACCGGGAGCTGGGGTTCCACTTCGATTTTCAGGACCTACATACAGATAACGCTCTACAGCACATTGTTTGCTAGAAATTACCCAGAGCTCAGCTCTTCCCCGCTCGTTCTGCCCTGCGGAAAGAAGCCACAGCAACAATCGATGGGTTTTCCATGGTCTTTGACTGTCCACTAGCTCTTATTTTACTGGTTTTATTTTGCTTATGCAGTACCAGCTGTGATTATCAATACGTGCATTCAAAGCGCTCCTGGCTCCGATTGTAGCAACAATACGATTGAGGGGGTGACACTCCCTGTCAAGGTCATAATCTCTGGATTGAGGGAGGGTACGTGAGGGAGCAGAGAGGTGGGGGCAGGTGGAAATCGAGCTCCAGGAGAAGGGAGGAGGGAAGAGGGAAGAGAGAAAGAGGAAAAACCAGGGAGACTCAGTACCAGCTATGCAGCGAGCTGCTCCATTTCTTCGCTCCAAGAAAACTTGAGTCCTTGCACATCTAAGCTCAGGCTCCACATTCACAGAACAAACACCCTCTCTCCAGCTGTTCCCTGCCACCCCTCAAATCCTTTAAAGACAGCCAGATAAAACCAGCAGGTTGCAGGATAAATTAACATGTTCAGGCAATTACGGAGGCTTTATGATAATTCAAGTACAAGGGGCTTAAGTGCTGGGTCTGCAGGAAAGAGAATGAACTTCTGAAATCCTCACACTGTTTTTAAAAGTCTTAAAATAAAGAGGAAATATTTTCCGGGTGGGGTGGAGACGGAGGTGGACGATGTGCCGCCGACTGATTTGCAATTCCCAAGCTGGTCTGAAATTTCATGTCAAATCTCCAATCAAATCCGTGTTTCTTTAGCAAGCACTTCCACATTTAAATTACACAAATGTTCTTATTTATCCCTCTTATAATAAGGGATTATAATAAGAGCACCTAAGCGAAGGTTTAGATTTATGATTCTCTTGCATGTTCGAATTTGGTCAATAGATTGTCTACGTCACTAGGTAGGCCTAAAAATACCTTGGGGTGTGTGGGTGAGTGATGTCTGCGTGCACATTGCTGGGAGAAGTTGTGATTAAGAGTCAGACAAGTCCACGGGAGACATGCAGAATGCAATCAGTTCTTAAATTAATATCCACACAAGTTGGATAGTCCTAACAGAGAGGAAGAATAAAGACTAAACTAGAGTGGAATGGAGTGGCAAATTGATTACTGAATCCCATCGAGTATTAGGCTACCTGAGGACACGTCATAGACACTGTAGGATTTAAAAATTAGCTAAAATCATAACCCGGAGTAGGTGGGTGGGGCAGTGAGGACCAGGGCTATACCACCTTCCCACTCCTTGAATTTTGAAAATCATGACATAGTGATTGTAAAAGTGGCTTTGGCCTGAATGTGGGCTGGGGTTACAGACAAGGACCTGGTCAAATTATGCTTAACACCCCTGGTCTTTTAAGAAATCTTAGCTAGTAGAGAGAAAAACAAACTTGGGAAGTTAACCCTCAAATTTGTTCGGGATGACAAAATTGTTTCCTTACGGTGCAAACATGTGTTAACCCCAAGACTTTTTAAAATCAAAAATATAAATGTTTAAAAGAATCAAACCAATAACACCGGTATTTTTGTATTAGGGAATTCTGTGCATTTTTGATGTCTTAAGTTTGTAATGTTTAAGAGAACTTGCCCTCTGTAATACCAGTTCACAGTCTTGTAATATTAGTTTAAAATGTGAACTGAGTGATTCCTTAGACTGTAATATTTTAAGTGAAAATCTTACAGAATTAACATACGGTGTTAGAACACTTAGGAGAATTTAGGGTTTACTGTATTCATAAGTTCAATTTATTAGATTTATAAGAATCTAAGTGTTTGGGAGGATTTTATCTATTTATCAGTCAAACAAGTGCTTAAAAAGGAAACAGAACATGTTAAATTTATAACTGCAGTTTAAAATGTTTAAAGGAGTTTAATTAACCAAGTTTATAAATGGAGCCAACCATGAATCAAAGTCTCCTTTAAAGTGCTTGTGAAAATTTGTTAGACTTATGCATGGAATAATGAGATGTATAAGCTGAATGTAAAAGCTTAAGTAGGTTTAAATTTGACTCTTTGGGAGAAACAGTAGAATATAGCGTCTAAGAGCTTCGTTGCTGGAGCCAAACTGCCAGGGTTAAAACCTAGCATTGCCATTTAATTGCTGTATGATCCCGTATGTAAAATAGCCTGAGTGTGCCTCAGCATCCTCGCCTGCAAAAGGGGAGTGCTAACATTAACAGAATATTAGCAGAGCACCAAATTAGTGAATAGATGTCACCTCTTAGAATAGTTCCTGCCATATAGAACTCATTAAATGTTAGCATTTATTACTAAAAGAATTGAAAATCTTATTTCTAAAACCAAACCTGCAAAAGTCTTTTCTGCATTCAAAAGCCTATTCACGAGAACATCAAAGACCTCGCAGTGACATGCATGTCTATATAAGGTGCTCCTGACATAGCTCAAAGAAGTGCCTTGAAAAGTGAAAAATGCAGTCAGTTCAGCTGTTTTTCTCTCTTTAGTTCTTAGCACGTGGCATCAATACTGCCCCATTTATCTGGGCTGGGCGAATGTCACGAGTGCCCGTGTAGGTGGCACCACCTCCAGGTGTGGGCCCAGGCTTCTGCTTTGGTTTCAGTGGCATCTCTACTCTAGGCCAGTGAGCCTCAGGCATCACCTGTGTGAGGCCCTCTGCCAGCAGCAAAATGTTTTGTTCGCACTTCATTAGAGAGAGGTCATGTTTGGCATCTAGTGATCCAGAAGTTATGCAATGACCAAAGTAATCGCCTTCAGTAATACTAAATATTACTAGACGAGATAATTCAAACTAAATCTCTCACTCAAAACTAGAGAAGCAGGACATAACCTAAAATATTTCAGTTTTCACGCAGCATGGAAGAGTCATGATGCCAAGAACCAGCAGCAGGAGGAAGCCTAGAGAGATGAGCCTGGCGCCAAGGCGTGAGATTGACCATAGGAGTATCTGCCTATTTCAAAGGAGACAGAGGCTAAAAGCTGCATAATCCAGAGGATAAAATCTGGGATTCAGGGCATAGCAAGAAAGTGGAGACTATTGAGCCCACCCCATGCTTAGATTTGGGACCCAAAAGGCTAAGCACTCAAAGTAGGGGTGAACCACATATATACCATCCCTTGTAGGAATTGAACTCTTAAAGAAGAAAAATGATGGCTGGTTATGGTGGCTCGAGTCTGTAATCCCAGTGATTTGGGAGGCCAAAGCAGGAGGATTGCTTGAGGCCAGGAGTTCAAGACCAGCCTGAGCAACATAGCAAGACCCTGTCTCTACCAAAAAAAAAAAAATTAGGCAGGTGTGGTGGTGCCTAATAGTCCCACCTACTAGTCCCAGCTACTTGGGAGGCTGAGGCAGGAGGATCCCTTGAGCCCAAGAGTTTGAAGCTGCAGCGAGCTATGATCATGCCGTTGCACTCCAGCCTGGGTGACAGAGAGAGACCCTATTTCTAAAAAAGAAAAAAGAAAAGAAAGCTAGAAAACTTTCACTGCTAGATATCAAGACTTATAAAGTTACAGTAATTAAGACAGTGTGTAATTGGCAAAAGGATAGACAAATAGACCAAAGCAGCAGAACAGGAAGTTCAGAAACAAACTCACACATATACAGACGCTGTGATTTTTACAAAGACAGTGCTACAGACCAGAAGGAAAGGACAAGTTTTTAAACTAAATGCTGCAGGCTGTCCATACGGGGAGAAACATGAACCTTAACACTAAGCAAAAGAAGTCAATTCCAGATA
This sequence comes from Lepilemur ruficaudatus, assembly GCA_963574885.1. NCBI lineage: Eukaryota > Metazoa > Chordata > Mammalia > Primates > Lepilemuridae > Lepilemur > Lepilemur ruficaudatus. The sequence goes on from CAUYRT010052816.1 coordinate 10,540, forward strand.
CATCATGGGCCTAGAGGTGAAACAAAAAAGCTTCCAGAAGACAATGTAGAAAAATAGCTTCATGATTTCAGGGTAGGTGATGATTATTAAACAGGATGCAAAGATCACTATCTATAAAATAAAAGATTAATAATCAGACTACATTAAAATTTAGTCCTCCTACTCATGACAATACAGCTTTAACAGCAACAAGGCAAAACACTGTTGGGTCTGTATTCGTTTTCTATTGCTGCATAACAAATGATCACAAACTCAGCAGTGTAAACAACACCTATTTATTAATATCGGCTCCCAGTTTGATGTATCAGCAGGCACAGTATGATTAGGTCCTCTGTTCAGGGTATCCCAAGGCTGTACATATATAACAAAACATAAATACAGGAATGTTCCTAGCAGCATTGTTTGTAATAGCCAAAACCACAAACGTCCATCAACATTAGCATGGATGAGTGAATTAGAGCATATTCCTTCAATGGAATGCTATAGAATGATGAAAATGAATAAACAACAGCTACAACCACATGATCAACTACCACGGACACTATGTTGAGGAAAAGAAGCCAGACACAAAAAACACATAGCGTATAATTCCACTTAACGTAAAGTTCAAAACAAGCAAAACTAATCTATGATGGTTATCTTTGAGCAAGAGGCATGAAAGGAGGCTTCCCAGGTGACAATGAAATTCCATTTCCTAACCTAGATTGCTGCTACAAAGGTGAGTTCATTTTTTGATAATTCATTTGATAAAATTCATTTTTTGACAATTCATTCACTTAAGATTTTTGCACCTTTTTGCGCTGTTGTTTTTCAGTACAATATTTCTTAACACGAGTACTGGTGTACAATGAACTCAGTATGCCTTTCCTCTAGATTCAATGATTACTAGCCTTTGCTTCACTCTTGGTTTGCTTTCTTCTCTGGGGTACCCATGTATCAGATCACTTCACCCCCGCATATGTCAACAGGAATCTCTAAAAATATGAACCATTTCTTACATAACTACCATGCCATTATTGAATCTAATAAAATTGACAGTAATTACTTGGTGTAATTTCCTACATTTGTGATGATTTTAAGTGTCTTTGCATGACTTTTAAAGAAAATCACAACAGTTTCCATGTATATTTGAAAAACAGCTGTCCTCACAAGAGAAGAAATATAAATGACCAATAAATCTATGAAAATTTCTTCTTCACTAGTGATCAAAGAAATGTAAGTTAAAGAAGCAATTGGATACCATTTGTCACCCTTACATTATAAGATAGAAAAAATGTAAAAAATGATCATATTTAGTGAGAGCTGCCCTGCTGGTGAGATTTATAAATAGACAACTTGCTAGAGGGCATTTTGGTACTCCATATCAAAAGCCTTGGGGAGGTGTACACCCAGAAATTCCACTTCTCAGAGTTTAACCTGAGGAAAAGACCAAACAAACAAGTGTGGAAAGATGAATTGAAATAAATATGGAACCATTATTAAGGAGAGTGAACCCTTGGAAACAGTATTTAAAAAAAAAATCAAAATATTCCAAATAGTAAGTGGATTGTGTTTTTGATGGAAAATATCATATATATCCAAAGAATTAATAGTATGAAACTAATTAAAATAATGAATTGAATATATTATTGTTGTCATAGAAATGTTTATAATATAATGTTAAATGAAAAGAAGACTATAACACAACTCATATTAATATAACAGTCTTTCATTTCTGTAGCATGTGTCTCTGTGTGTGTGTAAAGTCTTAAAGACATTCTCCAAAATTCTTACTGTGGTTTTTGCTGGATGGTTAGGCTAAAAGTGATTCTAATTGTTTTTCTCTTTGCTTATGTATATTTCCTATTTTTCTATCATTATATTATTTTGACAATAAAAATATTTTAATGAAACCATTTACAGATATATGTGGGCAGGATCACAGTAATAGCTAACATCTATTTTGGTATTAATAATTAAGTATTTTGGTATTAATACTTAACTGCATGACAGGCACTTTACAAATATGATCTCATTGCATCTCCTTACAAACTTGGGGCAAATACTGTTAATATTCCCATTTTACAGATGGAGAAACAGGATACACTGATGCAGTACAGTAGATTGTCTTGTTCTCATGTATTTGCCATCCTTCCCCAGGGTGTTGATGCTTGGCTTTGAGGTATAACTTTCTTAGGCCAATAAAATATGAGCAGGAGTGATATAACCTATTTCAGAGCAGAACCTTTGAGTCATCATGTGATTCTGTCATTTCTTTTTTCATGCTGCTACAAGGTCCATGTCCCAGACAGGGGTTCTTTCCTCAGCCCGGTTACCAGAGTAAAATTTGTAATGAGGGAGAAATAAAACTTTTGTTTATTTGTTTATGCTACTGAGCTCTGGGAGATGTTTGTTACTGCAGCACAACTTAGCCTATGCTGACTGACATGAATGAGGTTAAGTGAGTTTCCCCAAATCACCCAGCTATTAAGTGGGTGAGCTGGAAGTGAAATCCAGCCACCCTTGCACCAGAATCTGTCCAATTAGCCACCTACGTTTATATTCATTTTGTCTTTTGATTGTACATTTTGCTCTTAGGTTTTTAAGGACCCTTGCGATAACCCTGTGGTGGCTAGGCCCAATATTTTAGACCAATCTTTTATGTCTTTACCTAAACCGGCATGTAAAAACAATCCCATCCTGAGCTCCAGTACTGAGCTTCAAATTTTGTCAAGTGTGTTAGTCAGTGTTTTCCAGAGAAACAGAACCAACAGTATATATATATATATATATATATAGAGAGAGAGAGAGAGAGAGAGAGATAAGAAGAGATTTATTATAGGAATTGGCTTACGTAATTATGGCGGATGAGGTGTCTCAAAATCCACCGTCTACAATCTGGCAACCAGGAAATCTGGTGATGTCATTCAGTCCCAGTCTGAAAACCTGAGAATTGGGGGCCCTGGTGGTACAAGTCCCAGTCTGAGTTTGAAAGCCAGGAACCAGGAGCACTGATGTCTGAGGGCAGGGGAAGGTGGGTGTCTCTGCTCAAGCAAAGAGTGAATTCACCCTTCCTCCACCGCCGTTTTGTTCTATTCAGACCTTCCACAGATTGGCTGACATCCACCCTGGTAACAGTGATCATCTTTACTCAGTCTACTAATTCAAATGCTGGTCTCTTTTGAAAAAATCTTCACAGACAAACCCAGAAATGATGCCTTACCAGCTATCTGGACATTCCTTAGCTCAGTCCAGGTGACACACAAAATTAACCATCACAGCAAGAGACAACTTCCACATAGCAACTGAATTTTATAAGACTCCCCACAAACCCATGAGACCTGGCACATGATGGCCTCTTTTTTGCTCTATGGTTTTGAGATTCCATGTATTTTCTTGGACTATAAAGCCTAAGTTTGAGCCTATCTGGAGAGCTGGGAACCTGTTCTTTCCATGAAGTGCACAATTAGAAGTTGGTAAAGAGAAGTGGTAACTAAAGATTTGAGGCAGGAAGAAAGAGAAAAAAATTCTTAGCTTAGAATTACACATAAAATTATTCAGAATGCAAACACAGCTCACTGATAGCACCTAATGCAATTCTGGAACAAGCCCTTCCAATTGCTGAATTCGACCAGAGTCCAGTAAGGACTTAAACACCAACACATGTGATTGAACACGAATGGGTAGCCAGTTAGATTATCTCCCACAACTCCACATTCTTTACCAATGCATCATTCCGGTTCCATCTTAGCCTCAGCTAGCCCCTGCCTCCTTCTATCCCTGCCCCTAATCACACACACACTCATTATGATTTTTTGCATATTATACTCAATCAACGAATCTAATGTATTTAGAATCACAGTGTTTTAAAGCTAGAAGAGATATTGGTATCACCTTAGTCAAACTCTCCCATTTTACAAACGATGGAACTGAGGCCAGAAATCACTGACGACTTGGCCAGGGTCAGAGTTGAGTAACTTACTCCTAGGCCTCAGATGAGAACTTAAGGTCCCACCCTCCAGCGTTCTTCTCAGTCCATCATGTTGCATTGTTAATGCAAGAACACAATGAAGAGCGTTTTCTCTTGGAGCGGTCAGAATGCTTTGGTCTAGATGTGGTAGTTGCACCATGATGTGAATGTACTCGATGCCACTGAGCTGTAAACTTCAGAGTTAAATAGTTAAATTCATGTTATGTGAATTTCACCTCAATGAGAATTGTTTAAAAACAGAGCACAATGAGAATTAATTATGTGCAAGCCCATTATTAGTTATACAAGAATAAGTCCACTGGAACAGCGTTAACCCCTAAGGCCAGTGTTATTAATTCAGTCCCCCTTTATGATGGTGGTCTGCTGTACTACGCAGGGCAAATGAGGCCCTATGTGATGACTTTCATCTCTTCAGTTTTAAGATGGGCACTGCTGTTTCCACGGTACTGTAATGTCAGGGAATTATATTTAAGCCATCCTTAACTCCTCCAGCCCACATCGATCTTTCCTTTCTCTGAAACTCCAGCACTTATAACCTAAACTAGATGATTTAGAATTTAATTATGTTCTATCTTGTGCTGTTCTTTAATTGTTTGATGTAGGATAATCTTGACTTACAGTAAGATGGTAAGAACTTTGAAGTTTAGAGACTCTGCCTTAAATTCATTTATTAATGCATTCTTTCACGAATACCTCTAAAAAACACTTTTAACCACCTATTATTATGTGCTAAGTGCTGGGGACACGAAGGGAGAGTAAGATGCATCACCTGATGACAAGTTCAGTGTGTGCGCAATGTCCTCAGTGCCTGGCATGGCACAGGGCACATGGCACTCCAGCATCTGGCCTTACAGTTGAGAGACTTTGTCTCACGTGACCCTCCCCTTCCTTGGGGACCCTATTTCAGGTTTCAGTGAAAACATCCATTGTTCTTCTCAATTGTTTTTTCCATGGCCCTCCTCACCTTTGTTTCCACTGGTGCTCCCTGGGGCATCCTCCTGGGCTGGGCAGGAGGTTTCAACCAGATCTCCCTGCCCATCCAATTCCTGCCACCCCCTTGCCATACCACAGCCAGAAAGATCTTTCTCAAATACAAATCTGAATCCATCACTCTCCCATTTTAAAACTTTCCACCGGTCTCCCAGGGCCCTTAGGAGAGGTGAAGCTCAACCCTCAACCAGGCTTGCAACACCCTTTGTGTTTACACCCTCAGGAATTCTCCAGCCTCAGTTCGCCCCATTTTCCCATCATCCACTGCCCAAGCGCCAGCCATGCTACGCTTCCTGCAGTTCTTCTTCCTGTGCCCAGCTCTCTCTTGCCTCCCATCCTCTGCATGTGTTCTTCCTTCTTCTCGAAGCCCTCTCCTCCCTCCCCTCTGCCTGCTGACTCCAGCTCATCCTCTAGATTTTAGCCAGGACATCACTTCTTGCTCACTGACCTCCATCCAGCAGGAGCTCTGAAGCACATCTGCGACTTTGGCTTCCCGCGCCAGTATCCTGATCACATGGGGTGTTCTGTTTCCTTGTCTGCATCTCCTTTCCTCTTCTGTGCTAATTGTTCCATGAGAGCAAGGACTAGATCAACTTTTTTATAGCCGTCATCTCAGAGCCTGACGTATAATAGATGCCCAGTGGATATCTGTTGAAGTCATTGAATTGCGTTATATTAAAGGTATGATTGCTTTAAAGAAAAAAAAATTCCACTTGGATGGCTACCCATCTGTTAACAAATAGGAACCATCTTCTCCCCAGATGAATGAGTTGGAGAGATCAGTTCCTTGAGTTTCTGGACTCACACCAGAAAGGAAAAAGTACTCACACCAGAAAGGGACACCTAGAAAGTGTCCCTTTAGCATGCCAGGGACACTTGACCCTAAATGTGACAACCTGAAGCAGACCTGGAGGTGTAGTGTAAAAAGCCTGAAGACTAGTGGGAGAAAGGGCAGCTTAGCAGGGGCAGGAGAGCTGTGTGAAAATATTTAAAGTCTGCACTGAAGACAGTTCAGCTTGGGGCCTCCTGAACCATGGTAAGCTTTGGGCACCCGGGAGGGACCTCTCACAATGCTGCCTCCATTCTGGAGCTCTGTATCCATTGGCTGCAAGTGCTGTCACTCTCCTCATACCACATCGGGTACAGGGAACAGGGGGCTCTGCAGGTTTCAACCTCAGCAACATCTGACCGTCTGACCAGCATCAGGGCCCTCAGGCCAACTGCATTCAGGTGACAGGTGATCAGCTATGTGGTCTGGTTTCAGCACCACCAACAAGCGCAGGTTCCAAAAATGAGGGGTCATGTCCCAAAACTCTATCCCACGCCCTTGGTTGGAGCTTCCTCCCTTCATTTCAAGGCTTGGATTGGAGTGAAAATGCTAATTTCCTCTTGGACGGTTGCCTGGTCCCGGGCAAGAGAGAAATCCAAGATCAACTCCAGGAGGGTGTGGTGGTCACTGCAGGAAGAGGCTGGGAACCTTTGCTGGGGCCAGGGAAGAGCGAGGAGAGGACAGCACCCAGACTAGGGTGGGGGTACTTAAGGAGCAAGGTCAAAGTCCTCTGTTTCTCTGTGAGGTCCAGTCCTGACTGCTCACAGGTGCCTATGTTGAACTCGGTGACATTTGGTCCAGGTCCTTCCTGTCCTCAGGTAATTATGGAAACCTCTCCCCCCATCCCGCCCAGTTCCCTCTCAGGTGTACTATGTTATGAAATGCCGTACACCAAGGTGGAGGATTTTCCCATGGGGGGATAAGTAGTTGTCCTTCAGCTGTAAGGTGGGATATAATAAAATTCTGAAGTGGGAGCAAAAAATACAGGCTCAGAGCTCAGCCACGCCTCACAGTACAGCTCCTGGGGTGAAAGAACGATGTCACAGGACCCGCTCCTAGCAGGGGGGTGGTTGATTTTCTTCCTGATGAGAAGCTGTACTTTGCCCAGGCCAGAGGAAAGCTGGGCAAACATTCCCTCGGTGCCAGCCAGTCCTTGCCGGGAGGAAGATGAGTCATTGCTCATTTCTACCCGGATCGGAGGCAGAGCTGGCTGAGTCCCGGCCCCTCCCAGCCCCCGGAAGGAGCCCCGCACGCATCCTACCCGTCTAACCCCATCATCTAGTGCGTGTTTTAAGTCAGGCTTGCTCATGCCGTTCTTTCCTGTTCCAAATTATGTCCGCCTTCTATTTCTCTGTTTTCAGGCTCAGAGTCAGGGGTTTGTCACCAGGGGACTGTCAGCAGAGAGTGTGGCCTCAGAAAACAGCAGATTTACTTAGGGATGTCCCCACCCCTCAGCAGTGAGATAAAGAGCAGCCCTAAGCTTTCTCCTGCTGCTTCCCCACCTCCCTGACTAGTAAATTGCTCAGACAGGAGATCAATGGATGGAGAGAAATTTTATCTCTCTTCCTCCCTCCGTGGGGTGTCTTTGCTGCCTCGCCCTCCCCGCTGTAAAGTGACCCAGGAACCAGCGCCGGTGGGTGGTGGGTGTGAGAGAAGGAATTCTCAGCAGGGGCCAGAATGAGTTTCCTTTCACCTTTGCCAGCGTGGTACCAAGCGACATCACGATATGTCATTTTACATCACGGCGTGTCAGAAATCAATAGGCCACCTGGGCGGTGGGCAGGTGGGGAGACCCATGGAAACAGAGACTACGTCTTGGCAGGCTGGGGGGTAATGAAAGCTCCACTCGGCTCTGCCAGGGGCCAGGCCTTTTTGCTTTAAATCTCCCTTATCGTAGCCCCACAACACAGGAAGAAATGCTTATCTGCTTACTGTGTGCCTCCCCCACGAAGCGGTAAACTGAGTGAGGACAGAGGCTGCGACCAAATGAATGAATGAGATAGCAGTGAGGAGAGATGTAGGGTATGAGATCCAGTTGTTTCATGTTGTACAAAACAGAAATAATTGTTTTAAATTTAAATATACTTGTAAGGCGCCTGAAATGCTTACCATACAGAATAAAGTGATATCTACACAAAACATAAACCATCAAGTCCATTAATAATTCAATATGTCTTGAGATGATTTGTCTGTGCATTGGAAATTTGGATTAACTGCCTTTGTGCCCAAACTGACTGAAATGGCTTTGTATTTTGATCTTATATAGATGCTGCTTTTGGGTGAAGTAGACACATCTTGGATAGGACTGTTTATTCTCAGAGATAAACTCCTGATCTCACTCGTTTAGAGAAAAACCAATGGAGTCAGTTCCGCTCTGCTCTGGAAAAGTCCTGCCACGGCAGAGATCTGGGAATGCCAGGCAGGCGGCTGAAAGGTCTGGTGCTGACTCGGATTGGCTCAGACCCTGCACACATGCGCCAGCTAGTGACTGCACAAGCCCCCCAGCGCACAGCTGGTCTCCAAGAAGGTGTGAGACTCAAACCCCAGCTCTTCCAGGGCCCTGCGCATTCACCGCGCCATCTGCTCTTTCTTTCCGGGCTGACCCAAGGCTCGGAGTTCGGGCCTTGCTCCCACGAATCATGTTCAGAAGTAGACTCAACACTTTTTTTTGTGATGGTTCAGCTTTTTGCACAGAATATTTTGGCAGATTCCTGGTTCTCCTTATCTGCTATATTCCTGCTTAAGAAAGGAGCATCAAAGCTTCCACGTGGCCACTGAGGAAGTAAAAGCACTCGTGGACGCATCTTCTTCCTATCTGCTCTGTGGCCTTGACCTCCTGCCACACCCTTCCACCCTCAGCTCTCCCAGGGGTGAGCAATGGAAGGGCTCTAGCACAGGTGGCCAGGCACCCACAGGAGGTCACATGGATGAAACCCAAAGGGTCCACTTGCTCCTTGTGGCCAAGCCACGGAGCCCACACTCCCATCATTTTGAGATTCATCCCTCCATCACTGGTAGGGCTCTGGGTCTCTAGCATGGCTCTGTCATATCTTCCAGGCACCAGCTCAGCCAGCTGCCTTCCAAAGGGACAGCCCACTGAGGAAGAAGTTTAGGAAGGAGAGGGTCAGAAGAAAGAGGCTTGCCGGGAAGACCAGACCTGTAGGGGATCCCTGTGAAAAAAGACAACAAGTACTGCAAGGAAGAATGGAAGAGTAGCCACGAGATTGCCTTCCTCCTTCAGAGACGGCCACAGCACGCCTGGGGACAGGCCACCTGACCCCCAGATGTTGACACACCCTGGATCATTGGAGGATTTCAAGTTCAAGGGATTATTCATTACACAAACAACCAAGCAGCCCCTGCTGCCTGGACCATCCACCTCCCGTCCCCTCCCATCAGGGTACTGTTCCCAAGCTCACCCAGGATGACACAGACACGGCTTTTAAATGCCACAGGTTACATCCCCTTCCTGTGCAGCTCAAGTTCCCCTTAGCTTCTCTGCCCTGAGATTTATTATTCTACAGCAATTGCGTTGAATCGCATTCGAAATCAATTAGCACAGGTACTCAAAGATGAATGCCTAGGCTCTGAAGAAAGGTGATGAAAACATACCATTTAAATAGAAATCAATTTTCCTTTCATGTATTTCTTCCTTGCTGCTACCCAAAGTTAATAGTTTTTAGATATTTTTATGTAAAGGGGAGACTTCTTTCACATAAACCATTTCCACACTGTCTCCTGTTGCCTCTTTGGCTTGCACTGTAAGGCTGAATCCCTGGCTTGTGATATTATCACATAACTGTCTCCACGGCGATATTGTATGCCATGATCATCAGAATATGCTCAGCAGCACCAGAAGCATGGGGCAAATGCCTTTGGACGTCTTGCGTTTTGTCAACAGCAATCAGATGGTTTGGGAGGTAGTCACTCGGATCCCACAATTTCAATGCCTTGGTCTTCATCAGAAACTCTGAGTTTCTGGGACAATTAGATTCTCAATGAAGAGAGGCTGCCACAAAAAGTAAGCAAAGGAAATGTCACACAGGGGAATCAGAACCTTTTCAAATGTGGGTATCAGAGATGCTACAAAAGGAGAAAGAGAAATAAGGAGAAAAGGGGCCCTGGCATCAGAGGAGGTGAAATATTTAAATTGGAGATCAGTTAGCTCAAGAAGCTGTCTCCAACTCCTCCTTGCTCCTTTCCTACTTCTCACCTCACCAGGAGCTGGGGCACTTACTACATTCCAAGCACACTGCTAAGTATTTTATATATTTGACCACTCTTAAACTTCTCACCAACCAGGTAAGGAAGGTGCTGAGATCACACCCATTTTACAGATGAGGAAATCAAGGCTCAGAGAAGTGAAGTAACTTTGTTCAAGGTCATGATGATTATTTCTACATGTTAACTTGACTGGGCCATGGGGTGCCCAGATATTTGGTTAAACATTATTCTGGGTGTTTCTGGATGAGAGTAATATTTGAATCTGCATAGTGAGTAAATCAGGTTGCCCTCTCCGTGGGGTAGTCCTCTTCCAACCCACTGAAGGCCTGAAGAGAGCAAAAGGCTGAACAAGAGAGATTCATTCTCTGCCTGACAGTCTCTGAGAACAGACATCAGTCTTCTCCTGGATTCAGACTCTGATTGGAACTTACAGCATCAGTCCTCCTTGTTCTCAGGCCTGTGGACTAAAGATCTTGGTACTTCTCAGCTGCCATAATTGTGGGAGTTGATTTCTTATAATAAAGATATATAGTGGTTTTATTTCTGTGGAGAATCCTAATGCAAAAGTCATACAATTTGAACCCAGAAAATATGATTGTGGCTGCATTCTTAAAAATGTCTGCTTTCTGCCTTTTGTTGTAGGCACAGATTTTAGAATTTCCATAGAGTTCTAAGGGGATTGGGACATTTCCATGTCACCTCTAAGAAGCCCCAGGTCCCGAAAGCTGCTTAGAAAGCACCTCAGAGTGCACAGAGTTTCAGGGGAAGCTTTGTGCACACAAAGTGTCAGGGCAGGGAGAAGATGACCATGGGAAGAGGTAGGGGCAGCGGCCAGTGGACATTTGCAGTTGGCCTCTGCTGCCCACACACAGGCTGACATGGCTTCCACCCCTTTCGGTCGTGCAGAGAAAATATTGGACTTTTAAAGCAGAGGCCATGCCTTCTCATGGGGGGTATCTGGACCCCCAGATGGGTGCATCAGGTCTCCTTGGGAGTGTCAGCAGCACTGTCCCACCGTGTGGTCACCCTTCAAGACCTGAGATGCAGTTCATATTTGGCTTCCAGCTCTTTGCCTTTAGTTGCAGACAAATTGTGACCTGGCTGAGGAGGAGACAGCTGCCTGACCGGAGCGCTCCAATCTCTGGATCCTGAGGAGGTATCTGACCAACATCCGTTAAATTCCCCCAAGGCTGGGAGGCTGGATAAACCCCTTCATCCCTTGCTATTTCAGCATCCACGTGGGGAGGAGTCCGCTACAAGGCAGGTCTGAATGTCCGCTCTTTGCTGAGCTTCAATTCGTATATTTTCTTTTGAAAAAGGGAAGAGGCATGTTAAAGTTTGGCTTTCTTCGAGTGTTTTAGACATCTTTTTATGCTAGATTTTTATACAGAGCTTTAAACTGTGTTCCTGTTGTTGTGCTTTCAGGAACACACAGTTCTCTCCTGCCAGCTCTTCCGAAAGCATATTGAATGGAGCATTTCTGTAATTTTGCTGCAAAATGTAAATATTGTTCAGACCAGATATTGTATCATTCCAGATATGTCTGGCACTCATTTTATGTCCTCATCCTCCCTCGTTAAAGCGTGTCATAAGATGAAGGGGTTGGCAGGAGTGGGAAGAAAAACATCCTGGTACCCAAAGGCAGCGTCTTGTCATTAAAAACGTGTCAGCAGCCCCTCAAAGAGAGCCCAGGAGGCATTAGCTGTGACGCTAGGACTGTGAAATCATGCTGCAGAGGAACTCAAGTCTTTACCCATCTCTGGCTGATTAAGATGGGGTCAACACATCAGGCTCACCTTGCCCGTAACTTCTGGTGAAACTGACCAGTGTATTTGCACCTGAAGGAACACTGAGACACCTGTACTTATTAACAAGGCTGGGCCAATCCTAGATCCCACCAGCATACTACAGGGTCCCACTAAAATGCTTTAAGAGCTCTTCTGTCGCTTTCTGGGTAGGCGTAACCTAAAAATCTAAGATCAAGACAGAACCTGTATGGCTAAAATTAAAAAGACCTACAATACCAAGTGCTGGCAATGATGTAGAGCAAATGGACCACTCCTATATTAATAGTGGGAATGGAAAATGGCACAGCCACTTTGGAAAACATTTTGGCAATTTTTTTATAAAGTTAAATATGTCCTTACTGTGCAGCCACACAAACAACTCCACTCTTAGTATTTGCTTAAGAGAAATGAAAATACATGTTCATACATAGACTTGTACGTGAGAGGTCACAGAATCTTTATTCATAATAGCCCAAAACTGGGAGCAGCCCAAACATCCACAAACAGATGAACGTGTAAGCAAACTGTGGAATGTTCAGTCAATGGGATGCTCTTCAGTGTTACAAAGGAACAGACCACTGATACATACTGATGGATGCATTTCAAAACATTATGCCAAATGAAAAAACCAGACACAAGACTGTGTAATTACATTTATTAAATGCTAGAAAAGACAAATCTAATCTACAGTGACATAAAGTGAATCAGTGGTTACCTGGGGCTGGAGTAGAGGGACATGGCAATTGGCTGGAAAAGGGCGTAGAAGACCTTTTGGAGGCTGATGAAAATGTCCTCTATCTTGATTGCAGTGGTGATGGCATGGGTATATAAATTTGTCAAAACTCATCAAAACGTACACTTAAGTGCATTTTACTGTGTATAAGTTATATACACTTAATATAAATAAATATATAACTTAATAAAGTTTATTTTAAAAATAGAGTCTGGGTCTCATGGTCCTGGGACCTGAATTACAGAATCACGGATGGAACGAGACCCTTAAAGATCTCTGAGTTCCTGAGGACTGGAGACCAAGGACCAGAGGGCTTGAGACGTGCCCATCCTCACGGGGCTTCCTAACCCACAGTACAGTCCTTTTTACGATAGATCCCTCTGGATACTAAGTCAGGAAGTAGAAATTAGATACTCTAAAATGCCGCATGTTCCAGAAGGGAAGAAGAACTTGACACCATGAAGCTCAGCATGGAGACTTGAGTGTGGGCCTCTCTGCCTAACTGAAGTCACCTCTAGGTCTTCTCTTCCCCCCACCCAGCCCCCAATCTCTCTTTCCACCACCCAAATCTACCACCTTCAAGACCCACCTCTTAGGTAAAGCCTTCCTGGGATTACCCTAACAGCTGTTCTGTTTTCTAAAACCCTTCAGTAGGTACACATATGACAAGCAGCTGCAGCAGAATATCTTGAGTTGCTATTTAATTCTTTCATTACTATGTCAACTTTTATGTTGCCATGTCCTGTCTCCCGACTTCACTGAAAGTTTCTGCACAGCCATGCCTGTGCATAGTGAATGATGGCATATTCCCCACGTCGGACGCATGGTAGGTCCAAAGAACACTTCTTGAGTAAATGAAGTATTTGTTGGTTCTGGATGCTGGGAAGACACAGGAGAAGAGGGATATCTAGTCCCTGGAGCTCAGGTACCAACTATCTAGAAGCAGAGTCTCAAAGGGAGAGGTAATGTTAAGCCACTGGGAGTGGTTCTCAACCTTGGCTGCTGCACATAGAAATTACGTGGGAAGTTCTAAAAAATACTGATGCCTGGGTTCACTTGCAGCTATTCCAATATAATTGGTCTGGAGAGCAGCCTATGCATGCAGAGATTTTTACATTTCCCTAGATGATGGGAATATATAGCCAAGGTGCAGAACTAATGAAACAGAAGGTATAATCTGCCTTCTACACACCACTCATTAGCAAAAATGAAACTGGGCCAGAGCCTTCATCTACTGGGAGCTGTGGTACCAGAAGGGGAGTCAGCCTTGCCTCCCCAAGTTTCAAAAGAAAATTCATGACATCCTCCCCCAGCACACTTGCCCTACCAGCTGCTCTATTCGCATTTCCAAGAGAATATCCAGAACTCCAGAATGTTCTTAAAGGCTTTGGCAGACATCGGTGGACAGGATTAAAATGAGACAAGAACTCTTTCCTCCAGCAAAGAGGAAAACAGCTGACACTCACAGCCTTGGGAAGCTCCTCCTTTAAGAGAAGCGTGGTACACAGTGCTTGTTTCAGAGGAAACTGTGCCCTTGAAGAGGATGTTCCAGGTGATTTAAACCCTGTTGCTTCCACGGTATACTGCACTAATCATTTAGCCCTTATGGAAGGGTCTGGAAATCCAGCCAAAGTTGCATTCATCACCCCAATACCCACAGAAGGAATCAAGTATTGGTAGAATCCAATCTTTTAGGATTTCGGGCTTCTGAACCTAGATATCTTTTTTTGGAAACTGGATGTTCTAGCAATCTCCATCCTAGTGGGTTCAACTCCCTAAAGCTGGGTTTCTCAAAGTGCAGTCCCCAAATCGGCTGCATTACAGTCACCTGGGAGAGTTTTTAAAAACACAAATTTTTGAGCCTCACCTCAAATCCTCTGGATCAGAGACACTCTGGGCCTGGGGTCCCGGAATCCACATTTTAAATAAGCTCTCGAGGTGATTTTTCTGCCTCCTTAAGTGGGATGACAACTGGTACAATGATCACTGTGCTTGGAGTCACAGTCCTGAACGTGCGTTCCTGACGGCCACTCACTGGCAGCATGGCGTCAGGGAGGTCAGTCGGTCTATCCGAACTGCCATGAAAACGGCTAATTGTGTTGTGAGGGTTAAAAGAAATACCTGTAAAAATGTTACATGCAGTGGGCCCTGCCTGCAGTTTAGATGAATCTAAAGATGGCCCTCTGCTTGATTTGTTTATTCTTAACCTTTTATTATGTAAAATTTCATATGTATAGAAACATAGAGATTACAGAATGTACCCATGCACCACGACCAAGTTTCAGTAATGATCAATGCATGGCCAGTCCTGTCTCATCTGTACTCCCTGCCTACCTACTCCCTGAGTTGTTTTAAAGTAAACCCTAGACATCTTATTCTTTTATCCATAAATATTGCAGTGTGCAGCTTTAAAGGATAAGGATTCTTTCAAAAAATAAACATTATCACATCTAAAATATTGATGATATTTCCTTAAGATCATAAAACATCCATTCAGTGTTCAAATTTCTCTGATTATTTCACACACACACACACACACACACACACACACACATTACAGTTTGCATTGGTTGATACAACACATATCTTTTTAATTTAAATGTTCTCTCTCCACCTCTGTTTTTATAATTATAGTTGTTACAGAGAAAACTGTCTTCTACAGCAGTGGTTCTCAAAGTGTGGTCTCAATCACATTGAAACTTGCAAAATCTCAGGCCCCACCCCAAACCTAGTGAATAAGAATTGTCCAGCCCCAAAAAGCCCTCCGGGTGATTTTCATGTAGCTACAGTTTAAAATATATTGTTACTTCATCCTAATGGTGTCCATTACCATGGTCCAGTCTTCTTGATAGTTAATGTCAATTAATAGTTAGATTTAAAGGTTTGATCAAATTTGGGCTAATTTTTTTTGCAAGACTACTCCATAGGTGGAGTTGTTCACCTGCTTTAGATCACATTTGTATTCCTATCTTACCTCCCAATACAGTGCTTTGAAAATAGATCAGTCAATATTTGCAGATTAAAGAGCAAATTTCTTACCAAACATCATTCCCTATTTTTCTATTTTTAGTACAATACTAAATACTTCCTAAATTGTTCTACTTTGAAATGAAATCTTCATCTGAAGCAAACACGAGTTAATGACTTTGGGAAACTGGAACACTAGTCCTGTTAACTTCCTATCACCTTCTAAGGGATTCATACCCACCTGCTGGGGCCACATCAGTGGGAACATTGGTGACCTTCATGGGGTGATTTATGATGAACTTGGCAAAGACCCTCATCTAAAAGCTCAACTGGCCCACCATAGTGCTGGAAACTACTAGCTGAGATTCATTCCTTTGGGTTTAAGGCATCAGTTTATCAGTTTATTGAAGTATAAAATGCTTCTGAGTGTAACAGACTTACCCACTCTCAGTCACTAGCGTCTCATGGCTGTAGTATTAGTTCCCCAGAGCTACTGTACAAATTACCACCAACGTGTTGACTTAGAACAATAGAAGCTTATTCCCTCACAATTCTAGAAGCTACAAATCCAAAGTCAAGGTGTTAGGGGGCTACACTTCCTCTGAAAGCCCTAGGAAAGAATCCTTCCTTGCCTCGTCTAGCTTCTGGGCATTGCCGGCATTCCTTGGCTTGTGGAAGCATCACTCCACTCTGTGCCTACCCCTGTCTTCACATGGCCTTCTTCTCCACATCTCTTTTTCTGTGTCCTCTCCTCTTCTTTTCTTTTTAATTTTATTGCAAGATTTCTAGCCCCTTCTAGTAAGGGCACAGTCATTGGATATAGGGCTCAGCCTAAATCTAGGATAATCTCGTCTTGAGATCCTTAACTGATTATATCTGCAAAGACTCTAACTCCAAATAAATTCACATTCTGAGGTTCTGGGTAAACATGAAATTTAGGAGGACATTGTTCAACCCACTTCGGTCAGGTTGCTGAGAAAAAGGTGGGGAGGTTGAGGAGAGAGCCAGGGCACAGTTAACTGTCCAGTCAAAGCCCCATGACAGGAAGTTTGCTGAACACAAGGGTCCAAGTGGACCAATGGGATGGGGTTATCCCCAAAGGGGAAGGGGATCCACAAAGGAAAGCCAGATACTCCGAAGACGACCCACGCTGGGTTTACCATCCGGCCAAGGGCCTGTCTATGCCCATGACAAGGTGTGTGCTTTTTCCCACTTCACTAATCCTGAGTGAAGATATGGTTTTTCCACAAACTCTATCTTATCTCTTATAGAAATGTTCTAAAGCTTTCTGTACAGCTAATGCACAACCAAATGCCTGATAAGTCCTGGGGTATCACTTGAATCTTATTTTTAATTTAATAATAGCCAGGGGTTCTCATTTTTCAACATCTTAAAATCATGTCCAATGAAACTAACAAGCTTGCCTGAGGTCCAGAGTGAGCCCTTGCAAAATGAGGAGGAGGCCCCAAAGGTCTTAGCTCAGGTCTCTTCAGGAGGACAAGTGCTCAGGAGCCGAGTTGGGGCCACCCATGGGCACACAGGGGCTTCCCATTCCTAGGCACTGTCCCATTCAGCCCCCACTCTCACACCCCAGCGGTGCTCCAAGGTCAAGAAGAGAAGAGCAGTGGAGGACAAGTCCTAGGGCTGATGCTCACTTGGGCACGGACATGTAGGTGCCAGCAAAGCAGGGGAAGAAAGGTGGGAGCAGTGAGGGAAGAAAGGTTCAGACGGGCAGGGCTTTCAAGGTCCAGTACTCGAGAGAGGGCAAGAAAGGTAACACTGAGACATGGGCACTGGCCCTGGGGTACCTGGGGCTGTCAAGAGGGCTGCCCAGTCAAAGCAGGTGGGTGAGAGTCGGACCGTGGGGCCTGGGGTGGGGGGAGTGTGGTGAGCAGTGGCAGAGAAAACCCTAAGGATTCTCCAAGGATCCTTTAGGAACAGGAAATATCTGGAATGTGCAGCAATAGGGCAATAGGGCAGCAGAGCAAGGTTCCCCCATAGGGTGGCCTGTTTTGTAGCCATGAAAAATTACACCTTTGGAAGACATTTACCAACATGAAAAATGTCCCCATAAAATAATATAGGAAAAAGCAGAATAGAAAACTATATGGCATGACTCCAATTTCCTTGAAAATGTGTGCATATTTGCACTGGCAGGAAATATGCTGAAATACATGTGGCTTTTAAAAATTATTTGCTCCATGTTCCAAATTTTCTAAAACAAACATGCATTACTTTTACAATGATCAAAAGGCGTGCAGATGGCTGATAGCTTTGGCTAAGCTGTAAGTATTACTGTGCTTTTTATTCTGTTATTTGACTCTCAGAAAACTGGAAAGAAATGTTTTCCCGCTGAGGTTGGGTCCAGCAAGCCATGGGACATTGTGGGCTGGTCATGCACCGTGTCCCTGCATCTAGGCTAGGCTTGGTGGGGGGGGGGTAAGGGGGAATATGCAAAGTGGCTTTAAAGGCTCTGAGACGGGAAGAAGCACACAAGAGAAAACAGAGCCATGGTGGTGTGGCGTTTGCCTTTTCAGAGCAGGGTCTGTCTGTGAAGGCTGGAGTTACTGGAGAAGTGAGACTTCCTCTAGACCTTGGACAGTGAGAAGCTTTCCGTGAGGGGTCTATGGCTTCGGGCTAGAGCCACTGTGCATGGGCTTGAGGAGGGGATTCCAGAGGTGTGCTGGGTTCCAGAACCGAGAGAGGCTGACTCTAGCCAGCTAGCACTAGGGGAGCGCTGGAATCTCCACTGCTCAATTTCTGTGCCTTGCGGTTCACACAGGCTACAGGTTCAAGGGCAATGTCCTGCTAGGGTGTGCGAAGCAGGGCCTGGAAGGGTGGGCTCCCCGCTGGCTTCAGACCTTCCCTCCACTTCTGTGACTCACTAACTCTGGAGGAGGAACGGTGCTCGAGAGATGGTGAGAGGAGGAGGAAGGGGGCAGAGCTTAAGTGGTGTCGGAGCTCGGGGGCGGTGGGGGGCATCCGCTGCCAGACAGCCTGTCAGCTCCAATTAACTAGCTCGTTGTCTACAGTCCCCTCTGACTTTCAGGCCCCGACTTATGTGTTTCCTGCAACAGAAACCACTTTTCTTCCTTGCCCTTCTTGCCAAGTCCTCCCTGCCCTTACCTGATGCGGAACTGGGGCTCCGACAGAGACCGCTCTGGGCTGCGGGGGACTGTGGGGAGTGGGGGGGGGGTGGGCGGGCGGGCCGCTGGCAGAGGGGCCTTGCCCTGATCCTATTAGCGTCTCTGCTGAGCACCGACAGGGAGGCAGGGTCTTTGGGTTGAGAAGGCCAGGCTACATCTCTCCATGTGACATCCACGGAGCATCTATTCTGCGCCGGGCACTGCCAGGTGCTCTGGCAAGAATCCAGCGAGCGAGAGGTCCAACTGTCTCCATGGGGTCCGTGCTCCCAGCAGTCTGCGCAGTGCAGCAGAGCCTGCTCAGGACTTCAGCGCAAACTGAAGCAGGGAAAGCGAAGGGGAATTGGGGACGGGGGGTAGCTCCTCAGCTCCTGAACTTTTCTCCCTGAGTAGCCCCAGTGTCTTCAGACAGATGCTTCTAGTGCAAAACATCCGGGGACATGAGACCTGCCACCATCGACAGTAGCTCTCCACTTACCTCCGCCCTTGGGAGGCCTCTCCCGGGATAACCTTGGTCCTGGTGGGGGGAGGGGCTGTGCGCGCATGCCCACTGAGACATGCAGCTACTTCTGGTGAGGACTTTGGAGAAGCCAAAGCCAACAAGCGAACCGGCTCCCCAGCAATCGGGGCCATGGTCTTTTCTCTGCCATCAAGCGGTCGGCACCACGACTCTACCCTCTCTGCCCACCTGGCACTGTGCTGACTAAGGAGCTATGAGGGTGGCCATGGGACAAGCCCTCGTTTTGCATCTGTCCCCTTCACTTCTCTACGCTCTTCCCCAGAACTAATCTGCGTGGTCGGAAGGTGCGGGCTGCAATTTGAGGGAAGCAGAGAAGAAACCTGTCCGATGAAAAGGACCTCCGAGGTAGTCAGGGCCCAGGCAGAACCGGTGCTGCGTCCTACACACAGGGACTTGGTGGCACAGGGGATAGGAACACCGAGGAAACCAGAGACACGGAGGCGATTCAGAGATTGGTAAGCGCAGGAAGCCACTGCCATCCTCGGGCTGGAGAGGCCCTGGGAGGAGACATGTCACCAGAACCCAGAAGCCAGGCTGTCTGGAGAGGGCTAGAGCCACTGGCTGCAGCTGCTAAGTGACACTGGGTCACCCAGCGGGGGACCATCACTTCCAGGATTGCGGGACGGAAGGGGAGGCTTGCCTAGCCCTCTTCCTCCTCCCCCTCCCAACCCTAGCCATGTCTCTCTGATGGTTACTTTCATATGTCAGCTTGGCTGGGCTGTAGTACCCAGTTACGTAATATAAACACTAATCCAGGTGTCGTTGGGAAGATATTTTGCGGATGTGACTAACATCTGCAGTCAATTGATGTGAGTAAAGTATATTACCCTTGGCAGTATGGGTGGGCCTCATCCAATCAGTTGAAGGGCTTAAGAGCAAAAACAGCTTTCTCAGAGAGAAAGAAATTCTGCCTCCAAACTGTAGCCTCAGCTCCTGCCTGAGTTTACAGCCTTGCCAGCCTGCCTCACGAGTTTTAGACTTGCCAACCCCCACAATCACGTGAACCAATTCCTTGAAACAAAGTGCTTTCCCTCTCTCCACCCGCCTCTGTCTCTTACTGGTTCTGTTTCTGCAGAGCACTCTGGCTAACACAGCCTCCAGTGGCCAAAACTACCCCAAAGCCATCCGACAAAGAAGCCTGAGAAATGTAGCTCCTTGCAATTCAACACAGAACACAGGAGGGTGGGAAAGGAATCCACCCCCACAGTCTCTACCTGGAAGGACGTTCTGTTCAGTATTTCGCTGGATGCACCTCACACCTCTTTGTCCTGCAGTTCCTGGGGCTTGCAAGGCAGGAGTAGCTCACATTTCCTAGCATTTGCTATGCCCCGGGTCCTGTGCGCTGTGCACGTATTATCTCATTTAATCCCATTGCCTACTCAAGGAGGTGGATGCTGTTATTGTCTCTATTATGCAGAGGAAGGAAGTGAGAGGTGATGGCCCTGAGAGGTTAAGGAACACAGCCAAGGCCACACAGCCAGATGGTGATGGAGCCAGGACCGGACTCCAAGCCTCCCGGCTTCCCCCTTTCAGACGTGGAAGAGTGTAGGTAAAAGATCATCCGGCTGGTAATCTGACACTCCTGCGTTTGCATCCAGGGTCTACTAGTTACTACCTTTGTAACGGATTTTGCTCAGATTGCATTTACTTTCATCTACATAATGGGGTCATTTGGCAGAGGCAAGAGGGGGTAAAAGAAGCCACAGAGATCAAAGTGCTATAACCCAGAGTGCAACACAGTCTGTTCCTGCATTCTGTTCCTCACTCACCTTTCTGCGCCTTTTTCTCCCTCTCAGAAGCACTGTTGTACATCTTTCTGTTTTCGCCTTGCCACACGCTGCTCCCGTTCTCTTTCGCCCAGTCTACGCCAACGGACTCCGCCTGGCCCGACACCCAAACACGGTGGTGGGCGGTATCTGAGATATGTCACCATCAGCCCGTGCAAGGTGGGAGGAAACAATGCAGGCTTTGTTGTGTCTGGTGCCGAGCAGTAAACAGTGCAGGCCAGGGACTTCCTGCAGCAGGACTAGGGCATTTTTCAGAAGCACTGGATTTACTTCCAGCAGATTCTCACTGGCTCCTTTCACTGAAAAGAGGGTCTGTCTTTCTCTCCTCCTAGCCCTGGAAACCTGTGTTCACAGTTAGCTGCTTTCATGCACACAGTGCGTGGATCACGCAGTAAAACCTAGTCTTTGGGGTTCTTTTCTCTAAGTATTGATCACTGTTCAGAATATTCTATTCCAGCTTTTACCTGTTATGATTTATTTTTTTAAAAAAGAGGCAGGTTGTTCCTTCTCAAGCTTCTCTTCTTTTCCTTTGCTGTTTTTCATTTTTACCTCCCTACTAAGAAGGGAAAAATGGTCACCAGATGCTAGAATATTAGAGAAATAATCCAGGTTTATATTTCTCAAGCTGGAAGATACACACCTGGGGATGGGGTCTGTGGCCTTGTATCGGAGGGTAATTGTTAAAATACAAATTAAACATGGAACATCTTTCTGGAGCATCAGCTCACCCAAACATTTAGCAGAGAATATTTTAATATTAAAACAAACTAAGTTTATTATTGCAAAAGTCACATGAATTTTTAGGTTAAAAACTGAGACTTCTAATTCAAAGACTTCAGGTAGAGGGAAGGCAGAGGGAGGCTGGATTGCAAATCAAGAGTTGACTTTTCCAGCTCCTTGAATGCTTGTAACCCGTTTATAACTCCAGGCTGGAGACCGAGGATTTCTTTTTTGAGAAAGACCCAGAAAAAAGACAATCTCTAATACAATTTGGGAGACTCACCCTCAAATAAAAAGGCAGGGTTCCCACCTCATCTGTTCTTTCTGCCACACTCTTTAGAGATGAATGAACAGGTCAGGGTCTCCAGAGTCCTGGATATGGTGGGTTAGCCCTCAGCTCCATTGCTGCCTGCTTGAAGTTTGCTTTCCTGTACTCTAAAACCCCTAAAGCTGGCCAGGAGCGGTGGCTCGCGCCTGTAATCCTAGCACTCTGGGAGGCCAAGGTGGGAAGATCCCTCGAGCTCTGGAGTTTGAGACCAGCCTGAGCAAGAGCTAGACCCCCCGCTCTACTAAACATACAAGAAATTAGCTGGGCGTGTTTGTGTGGGCCTATAGTCCCAGCTACTTGAAAGGCTGAGGCAGGAGGATCGCTTGAGCCCAGGAGTTTGAGGTTGCTGTGATCTAGGGTGATGCCACGGCACGCTAGCCTAGGCAACAGAGTGAGACTCTGTCTCAAAAAATGAATTAATTAATTAATCAAATTAAATAAACCCCCAAAAGCTAAAACCTACATTTCCCAGACTCCCTGGCAGCTAGGGTATGAGAAAAGAATTTGGTTCCACCAATAAGAGGTGTTTGACAATTTTGCAAGGTGGAAGGGAGGTAGAGGCCATCTTCCTGCTGCTCGGGGCTGGCTTTCTGCTGGCACGCAAGGTGATGAAGGTTTCCTACAACAGTCTCCCCAGCCCAGTCTCCTGCTTTGTGGGAAGTGAGTGACTGCGGAGGCAGCAGCGAGCTGTGGGAGCTTCCTGGTTCTTGGATTGCATCTCTGGCAAAGTGTTCTTGAATTCAGGCCTTCAGGTGGCAGCCTCCCGGCTCCCTGCCTCTCTGCGTGACGTAAAGGGAGGAGCTCCCGTCACAGGAAGTTCTCTAAAGTTGTTGGGAGCCCAGCATAAAATTCTAGAGCCTAGTTTTGCAGCCTTCTCACTGATTTTGAAAACACTCAATTACCTATATTAAATGTCTGTTTCTTTAATACCTAGAGTGATTTCTGTTTAATGGCCTGCTCCTAAACCCTGACCAATACAGTATTAGGTGGCTTGTGGCAAAGACTGCTAGCTTTTTACTAATGTCTATTTTCTTTAATTCTAAAATTTCTGTGTTTTAGTCAAAAAAATGGCTACCTAACATTAGACTATTTCCTACCCTCTCTGGCAAACAGATGTGGCCGTGTGACTCTGTAATAGGGTGCATCAAAGTGGTGTGTGCCATTTCTGGGTCATGCCCTTAAAGGCAGGCCCTATACTTCCTTCCTCATTTCTTCTTTCTCTGTGGGTGGGATGCAGCTGTGATGGTGGGAACTGAGGCAGCCAACTTGGAAGCAGAGACAAAAGCTATCTATTGAGGATGGCAGAGTCAGACGACCAGGACAACTTATGCTTGAACAAGTATGTGACAGGAAAATAAAATTTATATTGAAGTTCCAGTTTTGAGGGACTCTGTTATAGTAGCTTAGGCTGAAATTTAACACAGATAACCTATCATTTTGGGAAAGTATTCAATAGGAAAAACAAACTATCAGGAAAAAGGGAACTCAGGAAACAGACAATGAATAGAACAGAAGAAAACTTTTTTTTAAAAAAAGAGTAGTTAATGTTCTCAGGGGAAGGAGAAAACATATTATCCATGAAAAAAAGAATAATATATATTTTTTTAAAAATCAAAAAATAACAAAGAGCTCTTAAAATTGAATAACCAAAATTTTTTAAAAGGAAAAAATTTGAAAGCAAGTTAAGGAAATCTTTCAGAAAGACCAGAAAGTCAAAGAAAAAGAAAACAGAAACAAAATGATCAGAAAACGAGGAAATAATTTTAGTAGGTCCAATATCCTACTAACAGGAATTACTGTAAATTAAAACCAAAAGTGAAAGAGGTAAAATAATTAAAGAAATAAAAGGAAACTTCCCCCTATTGAAGGGTATGAGTTTCAAACTAAAAGGGAAAAGTAAGTGCTTAATACAATCAAACACACCAGTTTTGGAACACTTGGGATAAGGAGAAGATCTTAAAAGTTATCATGAGGAAAAATAAGGCTCACATGTCAAGTGTTAAAAATCAGAATGCATCAGGTTTCCCAACGGTAGCACAAGAGCTGGAAGGCTCTGGGACAAAACTATTAAAATTCTGACTTTCAGTTTAGGACTTTCGATCTAGCCAGATCACCAAAAAAAAAAAAAAAAAAAGTGCCCATCATAGGAAAAAAGAATATTTTTTGCCACATAAGATGTGAAATATCCTCCCATTCATCCTTTAGAGGGAAGTTACTCAAATGTGCCACTTCCCAACAAGGAAATCAGCCAAGAAAGATGGGACATGAGATGTGGGGGACAAGAAATACGGGAGAAAGGCTGTCCTGAGTTGTCCCCTCAAAATTCATATGCTGAAGTCCTAAGCCCCAGGACCTCAGAATGTGACCTTATTTGTAAAAATGGTTGTTACAGATGGGATCAGTTAATATGAGGTCATGCCGGAGTAGGGTGGGCCCCTGGTCCAATACGGTCAGCGTCCTTATAAAAAAAGCACCATGTGAAGAGACAGAAACACACACACACAGGAAGAATGGCACGTGAAGACTGGAGTGACGCTGTCACAGCCTGGCACGGATCCTTCCCTAGAGCCTTCAGAGGGAGCCGGCACTGCTGACACCTTAATCACTGACTTCTGGCCTCCGAAACTGTGAGACAATAGATTTCTGTTGTACAAGCCATTCAAATGTGGTACTTTGCAGACCTGGCAAACTAATACAGAGGGGAAAGGACACGGCCCAGAATGACAGCTGGGCAGCAAGCATGGCGAACAGTCCATCTCTTTTGGAACAGGAAGACAGAGGGTCCAGAAATGGTGTTTTCAGTAGGAAAACCTAATTGATATATTATTTTTCTATTTTCCCAAGTGGAAGGGTATATAGGGAGAAGATTTACAGCTCTGTTGGAGAGTTGGGAAGAATTAGTGATAGGTACGCAGGAAACTAAGCCAACCAGAACAAAGAAAGGAGACAGCCGTTAACTCAAGGATAAACACAAAAAAGTAATGTAACTGTGGCACTCTACGTGGCTCGGCAGTGAGCAGTAGCTAGCCAGTCATGACAACGTATGTCTCAAATAAAAATAAAAATCAATAGGCAACATAGAAAATTGATAAAAGCCAGAAATACAATATAAGCATATTATTTGTGATAAATAACTGAAGAAACAGCTAAAAGAGTTTTTTGAAATATCTGCTCTCAGAGCAGGATTTGAGGAAAAGAAGGATTAGAGTCAAGGGACTACTGTTTTTGATATGTTATTTAGCACATTTTAATTTTAAAGTGTGTTCAAGTCTTATTTTGGGGGAAAAAAACTTTTAAAAATAAATTCCTCCATTTCCTTTTTCTTTACTGAGAGGGCAGATGGGGAATACTCACCAGGGCCCCACTTGTCACTCCTTTGTCCTTGACAACAGTTGTCACACCTGATGGCCTTCTCTTTAATTGAACGTTCACTATTTCTCTTGCGCCTCAGATATTTTTTCAGTCATTTTTTTTTTCTGCACTCACTCCAGTTTCTCCTTGTCCTTCCTAAGAAACAGGGCCAGGAACCATGTGAGGTCTGCTCCATGGGGCCCTGGAGAAGCTTGGCTTCCGGATCGATGGCATTATGCCATTCATTGCAGCCGTGTGGCTTCTCCTGCCTTCTGGGGGGTCTAGCCGGACCTGCAATCTGGACAAAGACCAATCCTGTGCCTCAGTAGTTCAGTGTCATTCTTGAGTCCTGTTTCATGTGTCCCCATTGCACTAGTCTGTTTCCTGCGCCCTGATCATCTTAGTGTGCTTTGTTATGATCTGTGGACAGTTTGCATTATTAAAATTCTATCACCTAGGCTACAGATAACGACAGGTAGTCTGCAGAACATCTCTTCCTTTCTGGGTCTCTCTCTCTCTCTGTTGATTCTGAGAAAGTGCACACGCTGGGAGGCAGAGCCTGCTTTCAACACTGCACACACCCAGTCTGAGCACAGTATAAATACAAAACTGGATTCTGTCGTTTGAACGGATGGAGGAGCAAACTGCTGGGCACTTGCTGGTCCTTTGTTTGCAATGGAGAGGGTGGGCTGGTGTTAAGCCCCTTTGCGCCAGCTTCCTGATGTTGCTGCTCATATGCCTAAGCATTCATTCATGCATTTAACAAACTTATTAAGTGCCAACGGTGCACAAACCCAGGAGGCACAAATGTTGGTTAAGTAGAATTGTGTGACAAAGAGCATCAACCCATTGAAGCAATGGCGCAAAGAGGAGGAACACGCGGCAGGGACAGGATCCACTGCCATCTTATAAGCTCTGGGGTTGCTGACCCCTGGCCTGAACCACAGCAAGCCAGCTTGTCACCAAGCCTGTCACGTGAGGCAGAAGCAAATGCCTTGCTGAGGTCTCAGGTCGATTACATCTATTGCTTCCCCCTTATCTACATGGCCTGTCACTCTATCATAGAAGGAAATTAAATTGGTCCGACTTGATTTACTCTTTACACGGCTGTGTTCATAAGCTCCCAGGCCTTGCCCCCTTCTGGCTGACTGCACATTGATTGCTTGATGATTTGTTCTAGCATCTTCCCTAGAAGCCAGGTTAAGCTTATCGGGCTATAAGGAATGTGGTCATCTTTTTCTGCTTCCTAAAAGATGGGCATCGTGTTTGCTCTTTGTGAAGCTTCTGAGAGAACACCCCTTTTCTGTGAAGCCTCCGAATAATTGCTGGTCCCTCCCCAACAGTCCCTGTCAATTCCCCACGTCCATTCAATTGAATGTCGTGAGTCCCTGTGGGTTTAGTTTCAGGAAGCTTTTAGCAAAGGATGCCTTGGTCTATTTCAGGTACACCGGTCCTGGCCATGTCACATAGGGTGGGTGGGGGACTCCATCCCTGGAAAACAAGCCCGAGGGTGAAAGACAAAAGAAGGCTCCAAGAAGAAACATTCTACTGCACTCATCGGCTATGAGTAGGGCAGAAAGGGGACCAGAAATCTTGAGAGTTATTGGGAACTGGTTGTGTACGAGACACCATGTCTGCTTGTGGTTGCTTTCTGAGAGTTACCCACAGACTTTACGTCAAAATATAACCTCTTTTGGCAAGAAGGAAAAGTAAAAATACACATTAAAATCTCTGCTATTTTGAATCCTTTTGTTACCTGCTTGCCCTCTTTGTCCACAGGGAATGGTATTTGCCTGGTTTTTCTTTTGTATAATGTAAATGAGGAATAATTCTGGTAAAATTTCATAAAAGCCTGTCTAATTTTTCTGCGGCTGTGCCTACCTAATCAGGCCACTTCTTGGGTCCTGTGATTTGCTGTTTTCCTCCCCTCTCTCCCTGTCCTCCTCCCATCCCACCTGCTCTCACGTCCCCTCTTTTCAGATCCTTGAATACATCACTGTCTTCCTCGCCTTCCGTCTTTTTCTAGGTTCCAGTGTATTCCTGCATCTCCTGAGCTGATGGTTTAAAGGACACCTGTTTTCTCCCATATTTCTTTAACTATTCTATTTTCCACCTCTATTAGGCAGTTAAAAACTTCTTATGAATTCCTTCAGTTTATAGAAATTTGTTTTTTAAAAAGGTTCTCTCTGAGTCTCTTCTCCTTTCTACTCCATTATCAACTTCTGGTTAAGATCATAGAGTTTGCTCCTAGTTCTAAATCTCAAATTCTCCTCCTCTAAGGAAATGGATCAAGCTAAACTAAATTGTTTTTAATATACTGTTAGAATTTGTCAATTCTTGTCCTGACTTATTCTGCAGATGTTTTAGTGAAGAAGATGTTTTCTACCCCAACACACCCACGAACATACACACAACTATCCCTCCGAGACCCCCAACCTGTATTTCTTTAGGGATCTCATTTTCATGTCAGCTTCTAGATTTGTAGATTAACTGTATGCTCTGCACTTATTAAAGAAAACGGTTGCTCTCTTCCCTCAAAGGAATCAAAAAACTGTAATCACAGCCTAAAATTTCCTTCCAGTTTTATTTCTTTCCAATATTCTCCCCTCCCCATTCCAATCCCCCCCATACACACAATTTCCCTCCATTTCTCCTTCTTCAATCTCTTCTTGCTGATCTTGGGCAGATGAAATCACTTGTAAGATCTGAGGCAAGTTAAAAAGCCGTGCTCATCTCTCCCTGCCCCCTATCTTGTCCTCCCACTGCCTGGACGTCCTCCAGGACGGTGCCATCCTCTTGTGAAACATCTGGTCCCAGAAGATGATGTGCCACATTTAACTCACTATGCTACTGTCATGCCCCAGTCCATGAACCTGAAATCATTTATTGGGATTCTGAAAGAATTTTGACATGGGACAAGTAAATCTTCAGGATCCAAGATGAAAATTGCCATCTGCTATGCCATCTGGGGAGGTGAGGTCGGAGTGAGGAGTGGCATCAAGGGGCCAGTGAGTGGTCCTTGAAGGCTCCAAAAAAGCGGTGGGGAGAAGCAGGAAAGTGAGAAGTCAAAAAGGTAGGGGCATGGACAAGCTTCATCAGTAACATTTGGATAGAGTGTAACCCTGAGTTTCTCTGTAAGAAATATAAATGAGAGGTGGGGAAGGCCCATTTGGTGATTTGACTCAAGCTAACACAGGGTAGATGGTACATGTCTTTATGAAACGGC
This sequence comes from Lepilemur ruficaudatus, assembly GCA_963574885.1. Taxonomy (NCBI): domain Eukaryota; kingdom Metazoa; phylum Chordata; class Mammalia; order Primates; family Lepilemuridae; genus Lepilemur; species Lepilemur ruficaudatus. The sequence continues at coordinate 39,115 of CAUYRT010052816.1, forward strand.
TTTAAGTTCACTTTTAAATTATTGCAGGATGGGATGCCTGCCCCTGACTGAGAAGATGAAGAGACTCCTCCCAGATGAAGATACCAGTATCAGGAAATTTACTCTTCTACTCAGCTGAAATCCTCCCATGCTGGTTTCCATTCAGTTGTTACTATCAATAACTACTCTTCCCTGAAACAGTGGGGTTTTGAGTGGTGCTCCTCAAACACAGTAGTTTGCAAAGAGAAAGGAAGACAAACCTGAATTCTGTTCACCTCTCCCCTTCCTCACCCTAACCAAGTCAATGCCTTGCAGGTGTCTAGTGGTTTTCAATTGTGACTGCACATTACAGTCATCTAGCGTGTTTTTAAAACCCCCACCACATCAAGATGGCTAACTAGAGGTGCCCAGTTCTCACCTTCTCCACAAAAGGAAAACAGAAGAACAAATACATAACTGTACTTTCAGCAAGAAAGAGACAAAGACCCTCAGAGACATCAAAACACAGGACAGCAGCATAGAAAGGGAGGCAAAGTACTTGGGAGGCTGGGCTAGGCTTTGAGCCAAGAGGGACTCCTCTTTGCAAGGAAAAGGTGAGCAGGAGACCCCCACTGGTCCCCATTGCCACTGCAGATACCTACAATCCTAGCTACGGCAAAGCCCCCCACAATCCTGGCAGGCCCTGAGCCTAGTACAAGAAACTGCCTAAAGTGCACATGGCTGAATTGCTCCAGGGAGGGAAGTTATGCTGGGTCCTGCCCATTCCCTGGGATCCAGGTTTCTATGGGATGGCACCATATTGAGAGGGGAAACACTAGCACAGTGCACCCTGCCCTGGGGCTCAATAACCCCTGCATCTCCACATCCCTCTGGTCCCGCTATCACCCTACTGTACCCATGCAGAGAAATACAGTGCTGTGATCCCAGCTAGACCCGGTGGTGCAGCTAGGACCCTGACATAAAAATCTACCCAGTGCGCTACACCTTAGACAGTGGGCAGTCCAGCACGGCAGGGGGGCTGTCCGAGGATCAGAGAAACTGATGTGTGCACAGCCCTGGGCCTGAGAGCTACCCGCAGCCCACTCACCACCACTGGCAGTCTTGCCCCCTCCACCACCAGAGGTGCTGCATGCCACACAGGCTCCCCAGAGACTGACAACCAGAGCACCCAGTGCCCACCACTGTCAGGAACCCTGATCCTCTACTGGGAGAGACACTGCTCACAAACAACACCCCCAGGACCAAGGACTGGCTCATCTGGCACTCACCAGTAACCTCACCCTCTCCACCAGCAGAGGCTGCAGCTGATGTATGTTCCCCTATGGCCTGAGAAACAGCCCTAGCAAAGCCACACCACTGCTTCCACAAACACAACACCTATAGCCTAGGCCACTGAGGCACCTACAGATACTACTAACATTGACTATAGCTGAAAAAAAACACATGGAGATTACAGCTACTGTGCCCACCCAGAACCAAAGTCAAAGCACCCTATCCAAGCATCACTATAGGGCATATTTACAGAAAAAAAAAATCTATCCCTACAAAAGCTACTCCATTAAATTGGAGAGGCAACTGTTCCACCAATTTCCATGAGAAATATAAAAACTCAAAGGAACACAGCACTACAGTGCTGTGACCAAAAAAAAATCCAAAGAAACACAACAATTTTCTGTATCAGACCTCAGAGAAAGGGAAATTCATGAAATGCCTAAAAAGGAATTCAAAATAATGATCTTAAGGAAACTCGGTGAGATACAAGAGAATACAGACAGATAATTTGATGAAATCTGGAAAATAATTCATCATCTAAATGAGAAATTCAACAAAGAGATAAATATCCTAAAAAAGAACCATACAGAAATCTTGAAACTGAAGAATTCAATGAATGAAATAAAAAATACAATTGAGAGTTTCAACAATAGACTAAAGCAAGTAGAAGAAAGAATCTATGAACTTGAAGACAGGTCTTTTGAAATAACCCACGTGTGCATGCTCTCTCTCTCTCTCTCACACACACACACACACACAAAAGGACTTCATTTCTCTCTGCACCTCAGTTTCCACATTTATAAAATAGATCTACAATTATTCCCACACACAAGGTTGCTGTGAGATCAATGTGTGTTAATGCCCTTAGAATTGTTCCTGTACCTATCAACACTCAATGTAGATATTCCTACATCATCTCTCACCTGCAAGAGTCTTCTGCCTCCTCTCTCTGTATCCACTTTTGCCACCCAAGGAAAATCACAATATGGCAGGCACCTCCTGCTTCAACTGTGTTAATGGCATTCCACTGCACTTGGCACAAGTTCTTCACCAAGGCCTACTGCCCATGGGCCAGCAATCTTCTCTCCCTGCTTTGATCTCACTGCATTGTCCTCCTTTCTGTTCCTTGACATGACAAGCCCTCCCCATCTCAGGGCCTTTGCACTTGCACATTCCTCTGCCCTAAATGCCTTCCCTCCATCTTTGCATTATGGCTCCTTTGGGTCTTAGGATAAATATTATCTTCCTGGAAAGGGCCTCCCTGACCATTGCCAAATGGAAGGGCAAGAAGAGTCAGGTGGAGAGAGTAAACCTTGGGCCTGGGGCCAATCACTAATGAAAACGTCTCCTAAATAGAATGGAGTCCTGGGGGCATGTTCACATCTGCCCTTTTGTGGGGCTTCAGTTTGGGTGCACAAGAGGGTGCTGACCAAAAATTAAGAATCCTGGGGATAGGTCTTGGTGTGAACTTAGGGAAGTTACTTTCCATTTTCTAGGCCACATTTTCCTCATCTATAAAATTGACACAATTAACTTCTACATTTCAAAGTTTTCTTCTAGCTCTAATATTCTACAATTTGCCCCTTTATGCAACCACACCCTCCAGCTGAGCCATAAAGCACAGAGATATTCTTGTGATAGAGTACACCCTGAGGGGAGAGGGATGAAGTGGCATTATGTGGCCGAAAAGGAGCCCACTGACCCCTTTCTGTTAAGAGGCAGTTCCAAGAAATCTAGCCATGGAAGCACGTGCTCATCTAATTCTTCTAGTCTCTTCTTGTCATGGGTTTCTCAGGGAAACCTGGTGTTATTTCTGCAGACAGATCACATATTCTCTTATTTTTACAACACAGGAAGAAGTAAAAGCAGATTGAGGTGGAGAGGACCACTGAAAATAAAATAGAATCAAGAGGGTTTTTCTCTTTTAACCACTTGGTATTGTCTAAGGCTGCCACCTTGATAATATGCAGGTCTTTTCCTTGAAGATATTAATTAAAGGATAGGAGCATGCAATTCACAGAAGAAAATGTAAAAATTAGCAATCCAGACATAATGTGAGTAATCCCACTAATATTTTCAAAGCAAATTAAATCTGAAGCAAGATAATATTTTGTACCTATCAGATTGGCAAAGATGAAAAGGGTACACAGTGTTGTCAAAGATTTAGAGGAGATTAGACAAATTGGGATCACCTTAAAAATTTAAAAACCTGCACACCCTTTCAGCCCAGAATTTCATTTCTAAATATTTCTACTGTAGAATATCTTCTACAAGTACATGAAGTTATATGCATGTAAGTGGTCACAGCAGCCTTGTTTGAGAGGAAAAAAAAATTACAAGCAATCTAAATGTCCATCAATAGAGACTGGCTAAATAAATGATAGCACATCTTTATACAAGAATTTAGGAAGTAGTTAGGAAGTTTGAGGCATATATTTCTAAGCTTTTTCTGAAAGATGCCCATGATGTTTGTCAAAAAAGTGAAAGAAAGAAAGCTATGGGAAAGTGTTATAACATTTTTCATAAAACAAATAAATAAGCCACTTCTATATATTCAGGTATACAGTAACACATACATAGAAAGAGCCAAAGGCCTCAAATTCAGCAAAGGCATCCTAGATAGCTACTAAACTGCTGGCTTCAGTGGATTGGGTTGTATAGCATCTCTGAGAAATCAGCACTCCCAGGGGACATGCTTTCTGGTCTCCAGAGGGACCTTAGTGGCCATCTATTCAAACCACTTATGTTAGAGACCTTCAGGGACTGGCCTGAAGGTACAGAGCTTGCTGAGTTTTGCTGCACTTTGGCACATTAAATGCACAACACAATTTGTCATGATTTGTGACATTAATTTGACACAATTAAATGCAAAGCTGGAATGGGGTAGCTGAGTCAATTGTAGAATAAGTTCATATGATGGAATCTATAATGAAATAAGTTCAGCCATTAAAAATGATGTAGAACTATGTTTATTAAAATCAATTCATGAAATATTTCTGAGTTAACAGAGAATGTAATCAGAGCATATATATTGTTTAAAACATTTTTTAAACTACATATACATGTAGGAAAAAAGTCACAAAAGGATATAATTAGTTAAGATCTTCATGATAAAATTGCCTATGAAGTGTAGTATAGCTGAGTTTTCTGATTTTTTATGAAAAATACAGATTTCTGGGAGGCAGTCTCCAAGACAGTCCAAGTGGTCCCCACCTCCTGGTATTCATGCCTTTGCGCCATCCCTTCCCCTTGAGTGTGGGCTGGACTTAGTGACTCACTTCTAGAGAACAGAGTTGATGGGATGTCACTTCTGATATTAGGATATAAAAAGAGTGAGCACTCTCTCTTGCTCTCTTGTTGGCTTTGGGGGAGGGCCACTGCCATACTATGAGCTGCCCTATGAAGGGGTCACCATGACAAGAAACTGTGAGGGCGTCTGGCCAACAGCCAGAAAGGAACTGAGCCCCTTAGTTCAATAGCCCATGAGGAACTGAATCTTGCCAAGAACCTCATGAGTGAGCTTAGAAGTAGATCCTTCCCACGGTGAGCCTTCAGATGAGACCACCGCCTCAGCTGACTTCTTGGTTGTAGTCTTGTGAGTCACTTTGAGCCAGAGACATTTACTTAAGCCATGCCCAGATTCCTGACCCACAGAAACCTGGAGATAATAACCGCTTGTTGTTTTAAGCTGCTTAGTTTTAGATTAATTTGTTGCACAGAAATAGAAACTAATTTACTTACATAATAATATTTTAGAAATTGCTTTTTAAAAACTCCTAGGTACAAGTTTGCCAACAAACTTAGCCCGAACTCCTTAACCTCAATTCTCTGTTGCCCTGCCCAGTCCTTTCTTCCTGACATTGTCGAAACTAGTCACATCCAAATACTTGGGTTCTGGTCCTTGATTGGTCACGGAATCTGCTACCTCCCAGGCCTCAGTTTGTCCCTATTTATGAAAAGGGGTAGGGTGTCATCACCAAAGACTTGCTCAGTCCCTACTTACATCCACATGTGCCTCTCAGGGCTGAGTTCCTCACTTCGTCCCTGTGCATTTCGTCGTCTGTTTTTCTCTCTACCTCATGCCAGACGTAGAGGATCCAATACTATGAAGTTCACATTCTAGAGAAAATAAATATAGCTGAACTGAAGCAGCCGTGTGGAGGATACAAGACGGAATTCAGATGCAACAGTTAGACTTACTGCCTGACTTAGGAAGCTTCTCAGTCATTGGCCCACCCTCTTCAGCCACTGCAAAAATACAAATAAGAATCTTTTAAAACAGAGCTGCAACCCAACTACCACATTCTGCATAAAGTGTCTCCTGAAAGTTCCGAATCTGAAGAAATTTGCTCGTGGCCTGGCCTGAGGATAAAATTTAGCCCTGCTTAAGAAAGAGGGGCCAAGATGAGCTTCTAAAAACTCCCCAGACTTCAGAAGGTAGAACCTCCGCCAGCCAGGCACAGTGAGAAATTGGAATGACTCTCCATGAGCCCAAGCCCATTAAATGTGCTGGGAAAGTGCTTCTGCAGTCATTACTGGAGTTAAGCACGCTGAGGAGAAAGAGATCAAATGAATATCTCGAGCTTCCGTTTCATAATCCTAGAAAAGCAATCTGATCAGAAGCCCAGTTAAATACAATAAAAAGTGCAGGACTGTCTTAGTCCTCTGGAGATCCAGAACTGGTCTATTTTTCCTTCTAGTGTGGTTCATTGCATAAGCCCAAGACAATCCCCCTACAAGCATAAAATGGTATATTTTGAGGGTGATTAAGCACCAAGTGTTCACTAGGACAGAGACGTAAGTGGCCGGGGCTGTCATAGGATTATAATAATCGGAGAAAACTGATCCCATGCTGGGCCCACTTTTTGCTTGAGCTCCCCGATAATTTGATGCTGGACTTTAATAAATGCTGCAGAAGTCAGTAGGTTCATTTCTGGCTCTTCTTGTGATGACAGTCCTTCTTCTCTTGGCAATGTCCTTACCTTCCTGCGTGGTTGCAACAATAAAACAGCAAGAATCATAATAACAGCTAGGCACTACATTTGCATTACCTTATTTAAATTTTAAACCTACAAGGTAGACATTATTAAGTGTCCTGTAAGAGATGAGGAGATTGAAGCATAGCAATATTAAATCATCTCCAAGGGCATAAGTAGCAAATGGCAGATCTGGGTTCAAGCCTGGGCCAGGGTGGCTCCAAACCTGTGTTCTTAGCGGTGTACTCTGCATTACATCATGACAGGTATTTTCCCAAACCCTCAGCCTTCTGAGCGATCTGGGGTTGCAGGGTGCACTGCACCAGCATCATCTCTCTTGGGAGTCCCCTTCAGCTGTGAGAGACCTGCATGGTCAAGGTCAGTGATCTCCAACCAAGATGAACATCAGAATCTGCAGGAATGCCAAGCCCCCTCCCACTCTGGAGGCTTCCAGATTCAGGGGTCTGGGAAAGGGTCACATATCTAAATTTTTTAACAAGGGTTCTGGTTGACTCTGACACAGTCAAATTACATACTGGTTTTTTGGAACCACAAGCCTGAGTGGCCTTAAAATATCCCTCAAGAACTGAGGCTCTAGGTAGAAGGACACTGGAAGAACTGCCTGGCCACCTGACCCATCTCTGAACTGCACTCTGCCAGGTGTCCCCTTCCGGGCCCCCCATCACACCCTGACCCTCTCTGACTCCCTCCTGGCCCAACCCTGGGTCCCTGCCCCACTGACCTGCCTCCACCTGAGTGCTCATCTTTGGTAATTTTTCTCTGGGTTTGGGTTCCTGCTGTCTGTCATCTAATCCTTCCAGGTCTGTATTTTTTTAATAGGCTATGCCTATACACAGTACAAACTCCAAAGTTACAAAAGACTATTGTTGAGAAATGTCTTCCTCCCACTTACCACTTAGCCACCCAGCTCTCATCCCCAGAGGGCTGTCCCAGGACACATTTTATAAAAAGAAATACAAATGGTGGTGCACTGTACATACCATGTTGCTCTTTACTTATTTTGAGGAAACTACATCTTAAAGATTGTCCCAGATCAGTGCATAGAAAGTTCTGCAGCTTAATTCTCCATTGCAGGAGTATGCCAGAATTCATTTAAACATCTTCTATTCATGAACTTTTGGGCCATTTCCAGCATTTAGATATTATTATTAATAGCAGTGCCACAGTGACTATTCTTGCATGTATGTCATTTCCCACACACATGAGAATATCTGTAGAATAAAATTCACAGAAATGGAATTGCAGGTCAAGGGGTATGTTGTGCTCAACTCTGATTTCCCATCATCTCTGAGCCAGGCTTCTAACCCCTGGAACCCTGGGTAACAGAGCTCAGGCCTTTGCTAATGTATGTCCCCAAGTCTCTAACCTGGGTCCCTGGTTTCCTGGGACTTGAGGCACTTCAGTGAGTGAGTCCACTCACCCTCACCTGCTCAGGTGCTGCCTGCCAGGCCCCCATCTCAGCCTCCGAGACTCAGGCATCCACATCATAGTAGGTTGCAAAGTTTTTCTTTCTGAAGGAGCATCTTCTCCATATTGTGGGATAACCTTCCCTGCCGAGATTTAAAGTTTTTGAGCACCCTTTCTGTTGCTCACTGACCTCCTCAATAGACATCTGGGTCCATCCAGGTTCCCTTTTTTTCTACTTCAACCAAACCCAACTCCTCACCTTTCTTGGATGGCCCACCATAGTGAAACTTAAGACCTAGCACAATTCATATGATCCAAACCACCTCCAGATAAAACCACAGTGTAGGTGACATTTGTTTAGGACCTTTCTGTCCATTTTTTCTGGGCCACTCCATGGTCTCCGAAATGCTCTCTGGCTAACAGAGAGGTTCCTTGGGGCACTTTGCCTGGCTTCCCCTTCTGTCTTTAATGGTGCTCTGTGTCCAGCTTTCTTATACTCCCTCCACCCTTATTTCAGAACATTCCTACCTTATCTTCCATCTCCTGAGGGTCTTGTTAGCAGATAGTGTCATCAATGTGATAATCCTCCTAGAGCTTCCAGAGATATCTTTGCTGAAAGAATCACACTTCAGAGATGGAAGTCCCCACATCAAGGTAGGTCAGGGGTGAGATATTTTAGGAAGAGAGGAATGGGTCTTACAGGCAGCATGGCACGGCAGAAAGAACACACTAAAGAAAACCAGTGCTGAAGCCCACCACTTCTCATTGTGTGATGCCAACAGGCCCTCTCTCTGCAGATCCCAAGTTTCCTCACAATACAATTCTCATTGTGATGTTGAGGTCAACTGAGACAATGGATGAGCAAGTGCTTTGCAGCCAGGAAAGATTTGTTCAGGTGCAAGGTACTGTTGCTCTTCCACCAGCATCCCCCAGAGCCCAGGGCACTGAACTGCCAGGAATTATGGCCCCTTGCAAGGCAGGCACTTGGCAAGAAAGAAAGAGGACAAAATTGTTTTATCTCATCTCTACCCATTTTCTAGAAAGTACTAATAGCAATGGATGAACCAATGAAGCGACCCAAGTGCCTGACAATTCATGAGTGGATTATTAAAATTTGGTATATGTTTACAATGAAATACTACTCAACTTTAAGAAAAGACAGTGAGCTAGCACCGCTTATATTATCCTGGATTGAACTCCAGCCCATTATTCGAAGTGAGGTGACACAAGACTGGAAGAATGGGCTCCACATGTACTCGCCATCAAATTGGTACTGACTAATTAACACTACGGTGCTCAAATGGTGGTGGTGTCCACCAGTGATTGAGGGGTTGGGGGGGTTGACCCACATCTGAAACTCTTGTTAAAATCTTGACATCATCAGGATCAAGTCCAATTTTTTCACCTTGCCCCAAACACTGACTTCTATTTTTTCAATTTGTGCAGTGACAACTTCTTTTACATTACAGGTGGAGATATTCTACTTGAATTTGTTTTCATAAATACCAGATGTTTCAGTGTCCTTTCTGTATCCTATCGGTTCTAATTTTTGGAAAACATTCCCGTATCGTGTCTGCTTATTCAATTTGTTGTGGGATCCTGACTGTCGTGGGAGTCTTTCGGAACAGACTTGATGAGAGTTGACAGCTGCCCCGCTCGACGCTGAGTTGGGATTCCCAGAGCACACTCGCCACGGCTTCCTTCCAGAACTGTCCACACCGATGTCTTGGATGCGGATGCCCCCTTTGTTTCTCTGTATTGTTCTCTTGCTTTGGTTCTGATGTGTACCTGTCCATGCCTGTTGGTCTAGGTCACTGCATCCCGGATGATCTCAGAGGAGGAAAGGATTATAGGAATAAGAATTTTGTCCCAAGCCAGAATAATAGTACAATGAAAAGAAGAACAGGTGCTTCCTTTAACAACAGCTTTAGAGACATCTTTGGATCCCTTCTCCCTGAGCCAATTCAGAAGAAAATCAAATCCTAAATTCCCGAAAGCTCATTCCTTTTCTCACTTGTTCTCCACAGCAGGACTATGAGAAAGGCATTTTGGGGAAACAAGAATCTTGAGAAGGTAAGTGATTGTTTTTAAGGCCACATGGTTAGTAAGTTGTCTGACCAAGATCCAGAAGCTATACAATGAACACCAGCATCCTCAAGACCCTTCTGCCTTGAAACCAAGAGAAACACTGGCCCAGTGTGCATGGCGAGAGGAAGACTCTGCTTATTGTGAGAAAACTAGGTCTTGACAATCATTCCTTATCAATATAGAGAGCTCTGCAACTGCTCGGTCTATCCCACAGGTATTTCATCATTTATTTTCACCAATTGGGAAGAATTGGTATTAATATCAAAACCACAGTAGTATCATACTCAGCTGTAATTTGCTGTATGTGTACACCTGTATAAATGAATAATTAACAGGTAAATAAATCTGTATCGGTATGTCTATCTATGTGTAGGGGTATCTGTTCCTATATTATATGCTCATGTAAGTATTATAGTAAATAATCTCTTATTTGTTCATCCATGGTGTTGTTTTTGGTTTCTTAAAATGAATCCTTATGTTCTTTTATAGTCTCAGATTAAGAATTTGTCCAAGTTTTGTATATTCTTTCCAGCAACTGTTTCAATATCAAAATCCAGTGCATCTTTAAAATCACTTTCCTTTTCCAAACTGGGACTCCTTAGTTCCATCTCCAGATGACATGGTCCTCAAGCTCTTTGTGAGCTTGTGCCACTACTCTGAGAAACACTCCAGTTCTTCAATATTCCTCTTGAGCGTGGCACCCAGAATTAACTGTAGCGTTCCAGGTAATGGCCGACCAGCAGGGCAGACATGTGTTTGTTACATAGTTCTTAGAGACTGTAGCAGATGTCACCAGTGCCCAGGCCATAGCCCCTTGAGCCTTAGCATTTTAGTGTGTGTTGGCTTGACTTCTAACCATCAGCACCTATGCATCTGGGCCTGAGGTCTTTCTCTGTCTGCCAGAGCCCACTTTGTGCACAGTCAGAAGTGCCAATGAATCAACATTTTCCAAAGAAGACCTCAACTGATAACTAATGAAAGTCAAAGCATAAATGCCACAGCTCTCTCCCCCCTCAGCTGGGGTGACAGAGATTCATGTTCTCCAGCAGCGTCAAATTCCTATTACCCGAATCCCTACTTTCTTGGTACTCACCCTCTGTCAGTTCCATCCCTGTCTCACTTTACCAATCCCATAGGGGAGGAGACGTCCTAGGGCCACCTCCAAATTCATTACTTATCTCGAGTTCTGTGTCTGGAGGTGCACAGACTAAGACAGAGCCCGGTGCTGCGTCAGCTTGCTTAGCAGTCACATTACGCTCTTGCTGTATCCTGAGTTTATGGTCAGATTTTTTCTGATCAACCTTTTTTCCATGTCAACTGGTACCAAGCCATACCTTCCCAGTGCTATGCCTTTCCTGTTGGTTTTTTAAGCTTAGACTTAGACTTTATGTTTATTCCTGTTATATGCTTACTTTGTTGCCATCTTCCTACCTAACAGAGTAACTTCAAAAATTGATTTGTTCTTTTGTTGCATTAACTATCCCATCCCGACATGAGCCATGGTTGGATATCCAAGAAGCATGTTTTCTGTGCCTTTATTCATTTTGTTTACAAAAACATTGAACAAGGTAGGATCAGGAACACAGTTCTAAACTAAATTCCTCCTTTGATACAATAATCAAGCTTCTTTCAATAAGAATCCTCACTGATAGTGATTCAAACCAACCGCACAAATTCAACCTAGAATTTACAAATTTGCCCACAGGAAAGTCAGGCAAGCTCAGCCCCATTGCTTTGCTAGGATCAAGATGATCCACAATTACTTTACGCCTCTGACACACGTCTACAACCCTGTCAGAAAGGAAAGCTGAGTAGTTTGGCTTGTTGTTAGCCATTTCATGTTAACTGCTAGGAACCTCTGGATTCATTGCGAAAAGCCCCCAATCTTCCTTTTAATAATCTGTTCTGGAATTTTCCCAGGGAGCTCTGCATGCATGTCGGGGGAGTTCAAGTTTAAGGTTTCCAGAATCTACCCTTTCCTTTTATTTGAGAATGGGGACTTTTACTCATAGTATCATCCTATCCTTGTTCCTTGATTTCTTAACAACAGAAAGTAGTACTAAGGTACATTGGCAAGGTTTTTGAAGAGCCTGGGATGTGAGTTTTCTGGAGACTTCCACCCATTTTAAGTGGTCCCGTGCTCCTTTAGGGACGCCCCCCACCTCTGCGGAGCTCCTCCCCATCACTGGGGAGCTCGATTCTTGCTAGAGAACCCAGATGGCCCCATGGCCCCCAAATTCCTTGTCCAGCTCCTCGAATCTGTGTCCCTCCCTCCCTCATTTATCTTTTTGCATTAAACACCTTGTCTAAGGCTTTCTGTATTCTATTTAGCTCCTCAGGAACCCAGGCTCCACTCCCACCCCGGCTCCCTCTGCTCTTGGCCTCCCGGACTCCCCAGACTCTGCCTTGAGCTTCCTGAGCAGCCACAAGGGTTTGCTTGTGTTTTGTTTTGCTTTGCCTCTCACTCCCCTTTCGTGTTCACTGGCATCACTCACAGTCAATAACCCGATTCATTTTTATCTTCCCTTATTCCTCATGAGAAATACTCCCTTTCATGATCAAGCCCATTTCTCCTCTGGAGCACCTGGGGTGAGGTGGGCATCTCCTCTTGTCCTGATCTCCCCCACCCACCCCCAGTTTTCCTCCTGAATGTTCCTCCATGGTGCCAGAATTGCAAGAAGTCTGAAATCGCCCTGGGGACAGGGATGGATGCTAGTCACATTCGTGCCCAGCACAGTGACCAGTCCCCCCGGGCCAATCTGCACATGCTTCCAGAATAAAGTCGAATGACTGGATGCATTTTTTTCTTTCATCCATGATTTGGGTTACTTGCTGCAACAAGGTTGTCTAGCGGGTGTGTGGTGAGTGACAGGACTGGGGTCACTCCTAGGGGCTGCAGAGCAAGAATTTGGTTTCCTGGTACAGGTCCCCTCTGTTCTGAGCAGCCCAGCCCTCCTCCCCAGGAAGCCTTGGGAATTGGTCTGGCAAGGCTGTCTGCCATCAGACTGCTTTCTGCTGAGTAAATCGGGAGGAGGAGGAAGCCAGCCTGTGACCTACCCCCTCTGCTGAATAGGGCTCTAATAGACACCTGCCACCAGTACACTCCGTGGAGGAGGAATGGGGAGGGGAGGGGGAGGGAGAGAGGAGAAACAGGATGAGAAGGAGCAGGCAGGGAAGGAGGAGCCCACTAAGACTCCTGACTCTACTCCCAAATCCCTTTGCAGAGCCATTACCAAAATTGATTTTAATAAATGAAAGATTTACCTGGGTCGAACATTGCTTTTAACTGGCGGCAATTAATTAATTAACCATCACTAGCCTGGACATCATAATGGGATGATATTTTGATGCTAACACATTATTGAAAAAGACAAGCTATGTTGTTGTTGTTTTTTTCTTCCCCAAGTAATCAATTAATCAGCCCCAAATGAAGATTCAGACCACTGCCTATGCTCACAGGCACTTAATAGCTTTCTGTGCCGAGTCTCCAAATACTGGCTTTAGGACTCTGTGCCCTGTTAAGCAGTTTGAGTCAAGTCAGTCAATGTTAACTCAGTATTAAAAAAAAAAAATCACAATAGTTAACTTTAAGAAATCCCTGAAACATCTTCTTCATAATTAATAAATGAAAAATGTTCCTGCAGCTAATCAATAAAGTTGTTAGAGAGAATTGATCGAATAGGGAACTCTTTTTGTGGGTACAATTTTTCACCTATTCAGAACAAAAGACTCCCTAGAGTGCTATCAACATGACAGACACTTAGGAGTCTAACCCAAAAGGAAAAAAAAAATAAAAGACAATTAATTAAAATCTCTGGGAATGACATCTACTTTTATTCTGGTGGCAGAGAGCTGGGTCAGGTGTGGAGGTGGCTAATATAAAGTTTTGGGAGAGGCTAGGAAAGCTGAAGTGCCCAGAACTTCCCCCACTCCGAGGCTGTGCCCTGGACAGCAGAGGAAGGAGTCTGAACCTCTTTGGAAACTAAAAACAGGACGAACCCACAGAGGTCTGCGTTGTCCTAATTTGTTAAGGAATGTGGTAGCCTCATTTTTGCAGGTGGGGTACACAAAATGCATGAATGAAAATCTGCTGGAATGGAGGGATAGCTTGCAGGTTATTTCAATGTATATGGTATTTGGCATGTCAGGGGCAAGAAACTCTGAGTGCTCTACTGGGTCCCGAGCCTGATGGGTCTTCCAAACACAGATTCTTGGGTCCATGCACATCCACTGACTCAGAATCCATAAGACCAGGTTCCAGGAATCTGTTTTTAAAATATGCCCCAGTGATTTGACTCTGGCTCGCATCAATGTGTGGTTACCACTGATTTCACCAATTTTGCTGTCTCCCGATACAAACGCAGGCAATGAGTGATATGTATCACAGCCCTTCCCCTATATCTTTTGTTGGACATATTTATCAAGCCCTTTCCACGTGTCAGGTGCTGTACTGAGCACCTAATGTGTATTAGTCGTTTAATCCTCACAGCAATCCTGTAAGATAGGCAACTGCTTATCATCTTACGGATGAGTAAACAGAATCTTAGAAAGATGAAGTAATTCACTAAAAGTCACACACCTAGTAAGAGGCCCCCAGGTTTTGAACCCAGGTTTGCCTGGTTCTAGGGTATGTGCTCTCATCACTATGCTATACCACCCCCAGTAAATGAAGGGCACCCGTGAAGACACACACCTGTGGGCTGGCAGGTCTGAGCTCGAAGAATCTGAATGAAAGAACTTTGAGGCAGTTGGTCTCTTAATTCCAGATCCACGGAGCTTTAGCTCACATGATCAAGTGGATTAAAGTAATATTTTGTTCTTCTTTATAGAATACTGACTACCAGTCTTTTTCAAGCCACAAAATGGTAAAGGTGGAAGAGAAGGTGGACTAAGAGAAGAAGGACAGCTGTAATTTTCCCAAAGCATTTCTGGCCAGTAAACTTGTTCTTTTATTAGAGTAACCGTAATTTAATTAACTGATGACCATACAGTATTCTTGAACAAACTGGGGCATGTGTCAAAAATGCAGGTTCTCAGACCTACTCGAGATGTACTGCAATAGTCAGGTGGTTTGCATTTTTAACGAGCTTCCCAGGTGGTTCTAATATCCAGTTAAATGTGAGAGCTGCTGGTGTAGCACTTTAACCATTGGTCCCGTCTCCCATTCCCAAAGAGGTGCTGATCTCTGATATCATTTTCAGTTCTAATATTTTAAGATCCAGGAACTTGTTAAAATTTTTTTAAAACCGCAAATTCAATTAACCAAAGAGACTCTATTCCTGGGTTTGAGTAAGACCTATAACGGCCACAGCCATACAATGCTCCTTCTAAGCACCAAACGACAAACCTTTCTAACAGTAATATAAAACGTTAGGAGTTCCTAAACATTTATGGGTCACTCTCCCTATTGCAATTTAAATGAAAACAAGGGACTTTATCTGTCAGGCTCTTTCAGTTAGTTTCAGGTTACAGAAACCAACTCATCCTGGCTTCAACCGAAAGAAAGGTTGAGGGGGGATTTCTTCTCAGTGGTTACATACAGGAAAGTTTAAGAGAAAGTTAAAAATTAAGTTAAGAAATTTAGGTTTATCGTCACACATTTGTATGATTATTGTCTATTTTACAAATTTTTATTTGACAGTCATTTGTATTCATTCATTCATTCATTCATTCATTTTCCAACAGAGTGATTCTCGGCAGATCAGGGCACCAGGCAGGAGCCCACCGAGACAGGCCGCCATTCCGTCTCAGGGCACACTCGCACCCACACGCACACTCACTCAGATGGGGACCGTGTAGACACACCAATTCACCTGAAGTGCACAGCTTGAGGGAGTGGGAGAAACTGTAGCACCCGGAGAAAATACACGCAAACGTGGGGAGGACATGCGAGCACGCCGCACAGAAGGACCTGCTGCATCAGGTTCTGAGGTCTGTCGTAACAAATTATCATAAACCGGGTGGCTTAAAACAACAGAAATGTATTCTCTTGCAGTTCTGGAGACGTCCAAAATCAAAGTGCTGGCAGGGCCGTGCTCCCTTCCAAGGCTGTAGAGGAGAATCCTTCCTTGCCTTTTCCAGCTTTGGGTGGCTCCTGGCCTTCCTTGGTTTGTGGCTGCATCACTTCAATCTCTGCCTCCGTCTTCCCGGGGCCTTCCTCCCTGTGAGTCTCTGTGTACTGTTCTCTTCTTGTAAGGACACCAGTCACTGGACTTGGAGTCACTGCACGCTCATCACAGTATTGTCTGTGGCAGTTGGCGATTGGGGCACACGCCACGTACCCATCACGGCAGGGAATTAGTAAGGAAAGTGTGGTTTTAAAGTAGCTTTTTACCCACATCCTGCATTACCTGCAGACCCAACAGGCCTTGCAACCATCAGCCATGTCTCTTGGCCAAGACTTCAAAATGCCTCAAAACTTCAACTTGATGTCTTGAAGTGTGAGTTCCATTGTCAGTTTTGCTCAGCCCTTCCCTCGAGGCTCACATCCTTCTATTGTTCATGAGCTCCTTTTTAAGGAAGAGGTGGTGTTCAATCCATTTTTCTTTCCCCTTCACATTTCAGCTCAGTGCTTTGCACTCAAACATCATTAAATACACACTAAAGCTATTAAATATATAATACTATTACCTGGAATTTATTTGTTCACTCTACATGAGCTATATTGAGATCACTTGAGATCAAAATAAATGTTTGATTCTTAAGAAAATAATCTATTTTTAGAAAGTAAATATAATTTAACTCAGTTGCCCTGCATAAGTAGGAAATCTGATTATTCTTTGATTTTTACCTTTCCTTTTTAAAATTTAATTCACAGAGAGATGACCAGTTACAGATGATCCCAGAGCTTAATAACATATCTGTTAATGTTCTTTAAAAAAAAAAAAGCCAGTGAATTAAATTAAGTATTAACGGGGTTTGAATTGATTTGAAGAACTGAAACAAATAGGTATTGTACCTTGTTGTGATCTAGTTCTGTATACTTTTACTGCAGACTAACTTCAAGTTTGGAAACAAAGGGAGATCCTGCCCTTGAATCTTCAGAATCCATTTCTCTTGGGTCATGTAATGGTACTAGACACTTATGTGTCATTAATAATAAACACAATAGGCAAAATATTGAGTATGACTGGTATGTATAATTTATGCATTCATTTATTCATTCATTGATCTATTCACCCATTCAACAAGCATCCATGCTCAGCTACTGTGTCAGACATTGCCCTAAGTCCTAGGGATTTAGAGATACACTACAAATAGTCTCTGTCATCTCGGAGCTGCCAGAATGGTAAGTAGAGCAGGCATGTAAACAAATTGGGTAATGCAATATTCCTGGGGCAGTTGTAGGGTGTATACAGAATACAACAGGGACATAACGTGACCAGATATACCTGGGAAGGGTTAGGAAAGTTCTCATGGAGAAGGTGACACTCACATTAGCCTAGAGAAGCTTGAAGAACATCTAGGGGAAGGAGTTCAGTGAGAAAGATGGACATTAAGATTTAGAGAGCAGAAAAGAAGTTGGTCCTGGGGATACCAGCCTCGTGGTCATTGGTTTTGAGGTAGTTGTGTAAAGATGGGTGAATGCAAAGAGCCCCCAGGTGGCACCATTGGTAGCCTAAGAAGATGAGAGAGGGAGAGAGGTGGTGAGGACCCTGCCCAGTGAAGTTGATCAGGACAAGACCTGAGTCCCTGAGGCTGAGACACCCAGAGGAAGCTTACCTTAATAGTGTAAGAACACAGGTTCTGAACTCAGACAGATCTCCGTTCTAACACAAGCTGTGTGGCCTTGAACAGATTGCTTAAACTCTGTTTGGCTCAGTTTCCATGTCCATAGAATGAGAGTATTAATGGTACATACCACACAGTTGTTGGAAAAATTAAGTAAGATAATGTTTATAAAGCAGTGCTTTGTACAGAGCAATCATGGAATAATAGCTATTGTTACAATTTAACTATTAAAATGGATGTGAAAGACTGGGGGACAAATTTAATCCTTTAACTAAATTGTAATACAGGCATTTGTTTATTGAAGATATATTCATTGAGCACCTGTGATACACCAGGCATGGTTTCTGGCGCTAGTACGGGAGAAAATATCTGTGGCCTAAAGAGCTCAACCTGATGTTAAGAACTCCATGGAATCTGCGGACTTGAGTGGGGCAAAAATTGCATTTTTATTTTCACTAAACTAAAATGTAGTGTTTCCTTCAATTACAATGTAGGCAACAAACCACACTACTGTTAGCAGTAACCTGTGGTTTTGTCACCAATAGAAATAAATATTTTCATATCACATTATAGTTATTTCAGATATCTAGAAATGTTTATTAGAAATAGCATTACTTTAAAATTAGGGAGTTGGTAGGCCACTTTTAGAAACTGTAATTTTATATGTTGTTAAAAAGCACTCATATCCCTGTATCATAGATTTGAGGATTCTTTTGAATTTTGATAGCCATATTTCAATATAGTTGGTTTCCTTTGTGATATTATGTGTTGCATCGTATGTATTTATAAAGTCTTAGTCTGAAAAGGGATGATCTGGAGGCTCCCCTAGACTATCAGTGGGGTCGTGGAACCCAAAGAGCTTTAGAACACCTGATGCATATTCAAGTCTGGGAGAGACGGATCAAGAGAAATTACATGAATAGGTAATGTAATGTCAGGAAGTGAGTGGTAAGTGCAATGAAGACCAAAGGGCAGGGAACAAGGCTGGAGAGTGGTGGGTTGGTTTAAACACTGAAATCAGAGAAGGCCTCTCTGAGGAGGTGACATTCACACATGGACCTGCAGGAAGCAGTCATGTGTATGTGTGTATGTGGGTGGGGAGAAGGTTCCAAGCTCAGAGGACAGCAAGGGCGCAGGCTCTGAGGGTGCATGGAGTGTGTCTAGGCTGGAGGGCGTGAGGTGGGGAGAATGAGAGCAGCCAGGTCCAGAGGCCTTGAGGCCTGGGGAGACCGTGGGCCTCTGTCTTATGCAGTTGTGGGTCCCTCCCCGCCCTGGCCCCAGTACCTGGCCCAGTGGAAGCACAGAGTAGACACTGAGGGAGTAAGGTATTTAAGGAAGATCATTCACCTCCCAGGTGGTTTTCCTGGGTTACTCATGCAGGGAGAAAGTCAGGGGGCAGTCGCTAGGTGAGCGACCTAACACAGAGCTCAGCAGAAAGAGCTGATCTGTCCTCAACACAGCCCTGGGACTCCAGCCAAAGAGAGGGGTGGGTGGGCCTCAGACAGCACAAACCGAGCTGCTTCCCAGGGGCGCTGGATAGAACTGAGGACGCAGCCTTCCTCCCCATGTTGTGATCTGATAAAATAACGAGCACTCCTTCCTCTTTTTCCCCACGACGCAGTACCTCTGCCCTCCCACCCCCGCCTCAGTCCCCCTGCCAGAGTCAGCAAGTGGGAAATCACAGGCAGGCAGCAAGCTGAACAGTCACAAGTGCTGGGAAATTTCCTGAGGGCTTGGCTCATTTACTTCTCACCAAAAAACTTTCTGAGGTAAGGGATATTGCTACCCCCACTTTGCAAGTGGGGAAACTGAGGCCCAGAAAGGTGAAACAACAGGCCTTAGCATACAGAACTGGTCAACGGCTGAAGAGGCTCCAGAGCCACCCTCTTCAGCACCACACTAAACTGGCTCTGGGTGGTGACCCTGCCAGACACGCAAGAGACCCCACGACCCAGGTCAGGGGGGCGGGGCCAGAGCACCAGACTCCCTCCTACCCCACTCGCCTCCCCCACTTGGACCCAGAGCGACGCAAGAAACCAGAATTACAAGCAGATGGGAAAAGATTTTAAATGGTTAGAAATATAGTTTGCTGATGAGGAAGTGGCAGGCTTAACAGTCTTGCTGATTGATTTGCTGACATCATGAGGATTGCTCAGAAGATTCTAGAATGCAGACTCTGGCAGACCAGACAAAACCAAGTCTCCTCCCCTGGCAGGCACGAGGGGCACACTCAATTCTCAGTCCCGAAGGACTGTGCTGCTGAGAACTCCTGGCACCCAGGCAGAGCCCCGCAGGAGCCTGCAGCCTGCCCTGCTGGGGGCACCAAGGCTGTGCCCTACATCACTGGGTGCTGCATGGAGAGGTGGCATCTGTGCAGGCTGGTGTGGCTACTAGCAACTATTTGAGGGACTCTCTCTCAAATGGAAAGTGCCAGTTACTCTTAAAAGGGAGAAAACATCTGACTTTTGGGGCTAGATGCACCTTTCCATCCAATCCTTTAAATGAAAAGAGCTGGATTCAAAAGAGGTGTAAGGAATTGTCCAGCATGACACAAACCAAGTGACGGAAGAGTGCCTCGGAATCCCAAAGCCCAGACCTTTGTTCCAGTGCTTTTTCCACAATCCAGCAGGGGACAGGTTGCTTATACACAAGGCAAACCCTTCCCCTTCCCCCCACCAACTCCAAAATGGGGGTACAGTACGAGCAGGCCCAGAGAAGGATAGAGGGAGAAGAAAACGACCTCTGGTGGCTTTCTGGAGACGTTCTGGGAGAGTGCGTGGCATCTAGGACATGCATGTGAACACCTGGAAAGTGGCAGTGATCTTCACCAGCCGTTCAGGAGTAGCATCCCTCAAGCACGGCCACCTGGCCCTCCCCGGGGCTTGGCCAGCCTGCTCCCTCCTGCAGCGACAGGCTCTTCTGGGACCAGCCCAGCGAAGGAGCTGAGGGACCCAGCAGCCTTTCAAGGCAGAAGAATCCTTTTCCTCACCCATGCCTGTGCTAGGGAAAGCAACTTCTTGGCCCAGAAAGTCTTTGCAGTAGCCAGATCAGTCAAGGCCTCCCTCGGGCCAGCCAGCCTGGGTAGCTCGGACTGAAGGACAGGCTCTCCCAGCTTCCGGGTGTTCCCTGTAGGTCTCCTTCAAGTCCAAATGCTGGGTCTCCAGTGCCCCAGTGTCACGGCTGACGCGTGCTCTCTCCACTGTGAGGACACAGAGGAAGGGGTCAGGCTGGGGCCATGGGTACCAGGAACAGGTGACCGTGCCCAGCTGTGAGGCTGGAGGGTCACATCCTGGGCCGATGCAGCTGCACCTCCATTGTGTTTTTATTTTAACTTTTTATCATGGAAATTTTCAATTCCCAAGCAGAGAATTGTGATACCAATGCCTCTGCAGCATCGCCAAGCTTCAGCAATTATCCACGTTCAGTCAATACGGTCACATTCTTCCCCCTACACCCCACTTTAGTATTTTAAAGCAAATTTCAGAACATGGTGTCATTGCACTTATAAACACTTAAGCATGCCTCTCTAATCAAAACGTCTTGCTGAAACAGAAGCACAATACCGTTGTCACACCTGACAACTGCTCTGTGATCAAATTTTCCCAATTGTCTTAAAAAATGTGGTTTTATGGTTGTTTTGTTCAAAGAAAGATCCAAACAAGGTCTACATATTGGATTCAGTTGATATGTCTCTTAAGTCTCCTTCACCCTTTTAAAAAAGCAAGCCCCAAACCACATTTGTGGTGAGGAGGACCTGACTCCAGCCCGTGACAACAGGCAGCCAGGACTGAGCCCTTCACGGGGCCCTGCCCTGTGGCCCGCGGCCCCATCTGCCACCCATGGAGCTCTGCAAACACACGTGGGCTGGAGGCCTGAGTGTGAAATCTGCTTCCACCAGGGAAGCGCAAATGGCTGGCATCGTGGTGGTCGTGTTCATTTTTGTGTGCACTGTACATAACACCATGACATCGGTGATCAACAAATCCCTTCTGGGTGATGCTGTTCAATCAGATCCTCTCCTAAGAGTGGGTTTTTAGGGAATGGAGGCCTGCCCTTAACAGCTGGAGTGCAAAGATTTCAAACAGAAAATCAGCAAGGTATGATACACATAAACTCTTACATCAAATTCACTGGGTGCCGGGCACTGTTCTTCAGTGTTTCACATGTATGAACAATAACCCCATGAGATGGGTACCATGCTCACCATGTGACAGATAAGGAAACTGAAATATAAGAGGTGAAATGACTTGCCCAGATAGGAGGTGGCAGAGGCAGAAAGAGAACCCAGGCAGTCTGGCTTTTAACCTCCACACTGTCTGCCTGGGACCCCCAAATACAAGCTTTGTGGGTTTAGCTGTGTGCCAAGGATTTGACTCTGAATGCACAAGGGGACCTCGGCAAAGAGGCAAGGAGCTGACCTCCCAAATGATTGACTTTGACATTTGCACGGGGAGGACCAGAACCCCCACACACCCTCTGCACACACTCTGGGCCAGTTTGGGGACCCACACAGCCAACACGGCTGGCACTGAGCCGGGCTCACGGGAGGAGGGGCAGGCAGCCAGGGAGGCTCTGAGGCTGGGCCAGGAAGCCCAGCTCCCCTTGCCTGGGGCAGTGCCCCTGGCTAGACCTTTCTGCTGAAAACTGCAAATACTCCAGGAGCCAAATCCCACTGCTATTAATGCTTTAGTGCACATCAGCTTTATCTGGTTTTCGGATGAGTCTGAAAACAAGGGGTCTAAAAACAGCGATCAGTAAGGTACTGAAAATAGCATTCCTGGGGGACAAATCCAAGGTCACGCTTGCCATTTCTCAGCTCCCAGCCCTGTGTCCCCCAAGAGCTGCGGAAGCAGGAGGAGAGTGGTCGGGAGAGTGCCCCGTGGCCTCCCTGAGTCAAGGCCAGGCCTTTGAAAGAACCTGCCTCCTGTCAGCTGTGGCACAGTGGGCAGAAAGCAACTGGCCTTATAAATGTTTTACTTTGGCATTTGGAGGAGGGCAGGCTCCGGCCAGGCCCGGGAGCCGCTCTGAAGTGCTGTGGGGCCCGCTGACACTTCCCTGCCCTTTCCAAGGTGTTCTCATGACAGCTGCTACCTGGGGGCCGCCCGGCTGGAGCAGCTGCCTGTGCAAGGTGGTGACCTTCCAAATCCAGATCCGTTAATGAACCTGGCCGGCCCCGGGAGCCCTGGAGGCTGCACCCTCTGCGGTGGCTTCTGCCAAATTCCTCTTGTTGTTTTTGATTCCCTTCGTCATCCTCCTCCCCCTTCCCATTATGCCTGACATTTCTAAGGCCAAGTTTTGTTACAAGCAATTAGCCTGTGTCAGGGATCTGGGGAGAAGGGCTGCGTGCCAGGTCCAGGCTGAGGTCGGCAGCACCCGGGCGGAGCAGGATGCCTGGAAGCCGCTGACCAGAGGGCCCCCAGTGGTGGCCCATATGTGTCCTCCCAATCTGAGCTGCCCAGCCCCTGGAGGTGCCCAAAGGCCAGAGTTCACAGCCTATTCCAACCTTTGAAAAGTGGAGAAGGAAATCATATCTTTATCCACAAAGAGCTATACAGGCTAACCCCCTCCCTCCAATTGTTTAAAAACTTTGCCTGGAATCATTTCTCCATTCAGTATGGTTGTCTAGACACTCAGGTTGTCAGTTTTATATGCTGACGAATAAAAACTAGGAGCATACACAGAGTATTTCTGAATCAATGCATTTTGTCGGGTAGACAGCTTTCTCACGGTGTGGGGGGAGGTATTTGGTGGGAGGAGGGCAAGGTGCTGAATCCACTGGCCACTCAGCCCCCTCCTCAGCTCAGCTCGGCCTCAGGCGCTTCCTGGCCCCCCACCCTCACCCCACTAGGCCTCCATCCTCAGGTCTCCCAGGAGGATGCAGCCATTACAGCCCAACCACTGGTTTCACTGGTCTCATCTCTTAAGCGTCAGGATACAAGGAACCAACGTAAGAAATCCATGTGTGCTCCTAAGAGCAGGTCTGAGGACACTCCTCGCCCTTCCAGGTCACAGTGGGGGATTTCAGTAGTAGAATTTTGAGACAGTTTCAGGAAGAAATCTGAGCATTGCAGGAAGATGGGGAAACTGAGGCCCGTGGAGGCTATGTGGGTTGCCTGAGGTCACACGCAGTGCTGCGTAGCTGGCCGTGACCAGAATCCAGGCCTCCAGCCTCCCAGCCCGGGGCTCTTGCCATCTTGAGAATGACAGCGGCTCCCGGCCATTTGCATTCTGTCCCGTCCCATCTACAGGCCACGCGGGGAATATAAAAAGGGAGCTGTGCGATAGCAGCGAGGCCCAGGAACCCGGGAACGATCCGTTTCAGTCCTCAAGCACACAGTGCTCTAGGAACCCACTGGTGGCCCTGCTGCTAACTCCACCAGACAGAGATCAAGGACAAGGGAGGAAGGAAGAGGAAGAAGGCATGAGGGAGAGAAAGATCCTGGTGGAAGCAGGGGGCAAAGAGAGCTGAGCTGCAGCCTACCGGGTGTTGTGCACATTAAATAACTGGCACTTTGTAGTGTCAGGGTTTCTCTCTCCCTGGTTGGATGGGATCGAGGAGTTGCTGGCAACCCTTAGGAGGCAAGAAGCCTGTCCTGTCTTGCCCTGGGGAGGGCTGTGAATGTGGCCTGAGAGTGGAGAGTGCTGGGTTACTGACCGTTGTGCCCAGATGCCGTAGGTTGCAAACGCTTCCCCTCTCAGCCAAGGACCCCTGACACCTCCCAGGGACCTTCCCACCTCTCTCCTAGTACAGCTTCTAGTAATGTTGCTTCCCTCTTCTAGGTCTCTTTTTACACAGGCCAGATCGGCTGTGTCCCAGCCCCCGCAGACCATGCCATAGTGCTCCAGCTCGAACGTTTTGCTGTAGAAGGCAGGGAAAATTCCTCCTCTGTGTTGTCCAAAATATGGAAGGGATGTGATGGTCCAACAGTCCCTTCCCCACTTTTGGCACTTGTTTAGTATTTTTGAGATAGGATGGTTTTTATGATCATGATTTAAAAAAAAAAATTAGAGGAAACAGCAAGAAATATGCAACTGAAACCTCGGTGAGCAGGGGTGTCTTCAGTGGGACCTGGCCAGTGCCCAACCCAAGCTCCTCGCACACATGGGCTAGCGCTGGACCCACGCCACTGCCCCTGGTCCAGAGAGAGCCCCATTGGATGACTGTTGTTTTCCCAGTGATACCGCCTGCCCCTTGGGTCCACAGTCATCCACAACCGACAAGATGGCTAAAGCTCCAATCCTAGCTGAACCCCATTTTCACTGCTTCTATCTAGATTCTGTGATTTTGAGTCACTCCAAAGGGTGGGAGCAGGTATAGAACGTGTCCAGCCCTCAGGCTCCATTCAGAGCTCTGCCCACGTCTGCTGTCTCTGCCCATCGTGGGTGCCCTCACTGGAGGGACAGAGAAGGGAAGAAGTGAATGTGAATGATTTAGATCTGCTAAATCATTACCTGTCAATTGGGGGGGGGAGTGGGAACAGTACCCAAGAAATGATCACTGAAATTCCAAAGATTGATGGAAAAAAGAAACTAGGTAACATTCTCTTCCTCCTCCACCATTCCTGCCACACAAATGAAACAAAAATAGGTAAATGACTAATATCAAAATAAATGTTTAGAAAGCATCTGGAAAACAGCAGATTCTGGGAAATGGGGCCAGAGAATGGGTGGGAAGGGAGGTGGTCTGGGCCTCCAGGGCTGCTCTGGAAGTGTGGCTCCCTGGAGCAGTATCAGTGGGAACTTGCTAGAAACACGAAGTCTCTGCCTCAGCCCAGACTCACTGCATCTGAAACTCTAGCAGAGGCCCCATAATGTACATTTCAACAAGCGCCACCCTCCAGTTGACACTGGTGTTCACTCAAGTTTGAGAAGCCATCCCTGCAGCTGCACCCCAGTTTCGTGTGTGTGGGGCTATTCAAACCCGAGTGTGCAGACTCTCTGACCCCTGCTTCCTGCAGCCAGCCCCTCCTCGCTCCCCACCCCAGTTTTCTTTCAAAGTCCTGCTCAGATCTCTCCTCCTCTGAGACCCCGGAGCCGCATCATCCCTGGGAAACACGCCCTGCTCTGAAGCCACGTGCACTAACATCTGTGACTCTTGCTTTGCACTGGCCTGTCTGTTTAGATACTCACTTCCCCAAACAGGCTAGGCCTACCTTGGGCGCAGGGCCCCTGCCCTGGGGGTTGCTGTGTTTCCCACCTCTTACCCTGGACGACCCCCAGGAGGAGGGCTCAGGCAGCGTTTCCCCTAAAGGAAATCCCAGAGCACGTGAGTAAATCAAAAAGGAAGGCCTCAGAGGGGAGAGGGCCTCCGAGCCTCCTCCTCAGATGGTCCTGCTGGCACATGGCCGGGCAGGCGCCCCTATAGGCCTCTCACGATTCCCCACGTGGATTAGAGGCTGAACACAAACAGAATACAAAAGACAAAAGACAGGGAGCCGGCGTTGCTGTCAGAGTCTATAAAAGTCTTAGAAGTGACAGCCGAGCTCTTGCCTGCTGCCGCTGCCCTGAAACCCAGAAAGAATCAATTTCAGACCCAGGGCCAAATGGTGCCCCAGGGGGCGTGCCCGTGACAGGTGCCAACTCCACCCAGAGCCCAGGACCCAGGACCCACCCAGCCCTGGGATCTGAGTGGGGAGGTTGGAGGGGCACCCTGAGGTCCAAAAGGGAACACGCACACCTCTCCCTCTCTCTTTCAGTCTCTCTGTCTCTGTTTCTCTTTGTCTCTGTCTGTCCCTCTCCCTCCCTTCGTCTCTGTCTCCCTCTCTTTTTCTCTCTCCCCACCCCATCTCTATTGTCTCTATTGCTATCTCTCTGTCTCTATCTATCTCTGTCTATCCTTTCTCTGAAACTCTCTTCTCTTATCACCAAGGTTACAAGTAAAATAAACCATTTGCTTTCCTGCTTCATGAAAGCCAGATTGTGACCCTGGAGATAGCGCTTGTGCAACCTTCCCCTTTGAACTCCAAGTCCCCTAAAAACATACATATTTTGGAACAATGCTTGTGGTTCATTGATGAGAATATATAGGATTCCAGAAGTTACATGCATGTATCCTTCTGGGTTGCAAGAAAGGAATTTTTTATGTGGGACCAGTGAGCGTGTAGGTGTGTACATGCGTGCACACGATGAGATAGCTCAAGTCACAGTATTAGCTTTGTTTACTTATTTATTTTCATAGTGCGGTATTGTCCCCCATATAGGTTAGCATTTTTTATTTGCCAGACTCATGTGGTGGAAACAGAATATGTTCAGGATAGGGTTGGCAGATTTACCAAACCAAGCATGGGGTACCAGTACATTTGAATTTCAAATAAACTACAGATAATTTTTAGATATAAGTATATCTCAACTATTGCACTAAGAGAGTATCCATTGTTACTCTGAAATTCAAGTTTAATGAGTTTCCTGTATTTATCTGGCAACCCCATCTCAGGATAATTTAAGTAGAGAAGGGGATGGGGCGCTGGTAGAGGAAAAAGACAAACTTATAAAAATTTTATTACAGTATTTTAAAAAAGAAGAAGAAGAACAAATCCCAAACCAAAAATCGCTTCCACAACACATTTCTTAAGAGCAGAAATTAGGCTCCTTTTATGTTAGTGCAAAGGTAGGTGCCAAGCTGGGGTCTCAGATGGAGCGATTTTAAATCTCAGAAAGAGCTTAGCTGTTTTTGTAAAAAGGAAAGTTGGCAAGTGATTAGTGCCGATGTGGCCCAGCTGCTCTTTTGTACTTTGAAAGAAACAATTAAAATGGCTGGGACATTAAACTTTAAAGAGCTGGGTTGTTCATATTCAGAAGCTAATTTTAAAGAGAGCCTGGTACCTGGGAGAGGAAGGGACATTTTCAGAGAGGACATCTGCCCTGAGGACTCTGAATTCTGGATAAGCATCTTAAATATCTCACACATAAATATTACAGATAAATACGTCTAGGCAGAAGAAAGGTCTTTCTTATTTAGACGTGTAGATGCCAGATGCAACATTAATTTTTTCACTCTTTAGATTATAAACACCTCAATCTGAGAAATGAAATAAATTCTGGAAAAGACAGATCCCAAACTAGTTTCTTTCTATAAATTGTTGAGCCCCTGTGATATGCCAGGCCCTGGGGTTAAGGGGAAAAAATGAACAAAGCAAATCCTTACCCTGGAGGAAGCTCACATTTAAGTGGGGGCGACAGATCTCTAAGCAAAGACAGTTCACTGTGGCAAGGCCCTGTGGCTAAAAGCGTTTTAAAAGGGTTAAAAGCGTGGGCCCTGCGCTCAGACATGGGCGTGAGCCCAGTCCTGCTACCTGGGCCGTGTCCGAGCTTTGGTGTCTACATTTGTAAAAGGGGAAGAAAGGGGAAGAAAGGATTTCTTCATTAGATTCTACGGATTTACCATGGTAAGTGAAGTCAAGTCCATTGTCTGCCATAGAGCACGGCACGTGCTCCCTACGTCCTAGCTATTATCGTGAGCACTGGCACACCTTTTGGGAGCTTTGGGAGCCCAGAACCTAGAGTCTGTCACTCCTGCTTAGATGGCGGGTGGTGACGGGCGGCTCCCCAGGGGTTGAGTCTTGGTAGGACTTTGTCGAGTGATTGAGGGCATTTCCTTAGTGTATGGAGAGGGCATGAGGTGTCCAGGACAGTCCTGTGGCACCACTGTCACATGGGGGATGACTGTGTTTAGGGCAGCAGAGGAGACCAGGAGCCAAATTATCACGAGCCTCTTAACCTATGCCTGGTGTTTGACCTTCTGGAGATACTGGAAAACTCTGATAGACTTTAAAGAGGACAGGAATATGATGAGCATTTCTTAGAAGATTTCTAGGAGTGGGGTGGGAAGTGAACAGGAGGTAGGCCAAGGGGCAGGGAGACAATTTAGGCACCCATTTGAATAACCTACAGAGGAGATGGTGAGGAGTGAATTTTGCTGGTGGCCTGGCAGGTGAAGAAGGTAATAGTGACATGAAAGATACTTAGGACACAGACTCCTCCCAGAGCTTGGGGATCAACTGGGAGGGAGGGGTGAGGGTCAGGGGAGGATCAAGGAAGACCCCCAGGTTTCCAACTCAGGCAGGTGCACAGAGGGGCCATTTACTATATGGAGAACAGGTATGGAGGTGAGGATGGGAGACCGAGATGTGAAAATGCATTCCATTTTTATTTACTGAGTTTCAGATGGTCCTGGGACTTTCAGGTGGAGACGCCTGCCTAAAAAGTCCAAAGAAACAGGGAGCAGGATCTGGGAGAGACATCTGTCTCTCTGGAGAGAGAGCATATAGGTAGCCATTGCAAAGGGGAACTCGGAGGAGACGGAGGAACACCTGGAGAGCACATGTGGCAGACTGAGGATGACAGCTGAAAGGTGGGAGGTAAACCGCAGGAGCCCAGGGTCGCAGCCTGCAAAAGAGCACCTTTAAGAAGGCTATGGGGTCAGATGCCACATTGTGTTCCAAAAGGTGTCCTTTAGATTTGGTGTTCATTGATGAACCTCAGGTGGAGGCATCACTCACATGGGGGTTGTTTGAACAAGAGAACTGTGTTGCAACCCAGAGCCACAAAACAGGGCGACCGCATCCGGCTCCATCCGGTAGAGAAGTGCAGGTGCACAGAAAGAAAACTTGTCAGCATTTCAAAAGAAAAGCAGCTCCATTTTATCGCCACACTCTCTTCCCTGAGTTAAAATGGTTATGCCTGTGAAATGTAGACACCAGATGGATCTATGAGCCTTCGCATAACTCAGAGATAGTATATTTCACCAAGAAAATTTACATGACGACTCCATCAATAATCTCACCCCAGAGCTCTACCATACAGGTATGGGTGCCTAGGAGGGACAATACTCTCAATCTCATCTTGCAGGAAACAGAGAACCTACCAAGCCTTCACCACAGCAACCCGCACCCCCTACCTCTCACCAACCCCACCATCAGCACAACAATTAGGTTCCATATTTTTTAAATCAGTCAATATTTATTGAGGGACTAGTACATGTGAGGCCCCGTGCTAAGCATTACGAGCTTTCTATGTGCCTGGCCCAATGTAACACTCAATACATGTTTGCTGTGGCTGCTGTTTAAGATACACAGCACGGCCAGCCTTGAAAATGTTTACAATCTAATTAGACAGGGGAGACATAGACAGGGAAGATAATTCAGGGTGTACACGGGCTCCATGGGAACATAGATGTAACAGCGTTGGGCACCAGGAGGGGCACTGTCTTTGAATGCAGTCTGCATAGATGAAAGGTGAGTGTCTCTATCATGTGTTGGAGATCACTGGCGGCTGGGGGCACGTGGCAGATGGGAGAAGACTTTGCTGAAGAGCTGGGGCCTGAACTGAGTGGTATTTTACCCACTCGCTGTGCATATGCCCTTCAAATCGTGCAAGGGTTCTCTGTGTTAGACTGCAGCTGCGTCTATGGATCCAAGATGAGATGTATGGGGTTCTGCAGACACAGGCCTCATACCCAGATAGACACTTACCTAAGCTTTTTATTCTGACAGTAATAGCAATCGTATTGCAGTGTTCCCTTCTGTGCTGAAAAATGTCCCCTGTCAAACATATTTCCTCCACCTCCTCCCCAAGTCTTAAATGGTGTGCTGGCATGGTTTTTCTAAACAGCTCACTTGTGTATTATTTTTAATAATGGACATTAAGGTTACCATAATTATCCCTTCACCTTGCATCAGGGTTTAGGGCACAGGACAGTTCTCACCGAGGTTTCAAACCACTGCTTCCGGCTGCCTGGCAAACTAGAAGCCTACTGGAGTAACTTCCCTGACCTCTAGCTGACCTGCGGGGATCAATGAACAATTAATTACTATCATCCTGCTCCAGGAGAGATAGCACACTGCCATTTCTCAATTACAACTGGAAGTGCCCCTTGGCTGACAGCTGCCTGTCGGCCAAGCCAACCTCCCTGCTGATTCTAACCAGCACCTCCCACCCCAGCTACACACACACACACACACACACACACACACACACGCACACCCACATGCGTGTGCATGCATGTGCATGAGCCTAACTCAGACCATACCCATTCTGCCACCACACCCAGCCACAATCACACAGACCACACCATCTTCCCATCCACTACACCCACATCCACAATCACACTAGTGTCTGACCCA
This sequence comes from Lepilemur ruficaudatus, assembly GCA_963574885.1. NCBI lineage: Eukaryota > Metazoa > Chordata > Mammalia > Primates > Lepilemuridae > Lepilemur > Lepilemur ruficaudatus. The sequence continues at coordinate 69,710 of CAUYRT010052816.1, forward strand.
GATACACCAATAGTCCTTATCAATATCAGTTCCTGATATATGATGTGAGCACCTGTACCAGCATTGTCTAAGGGTACGTAGGGGTAGCCCCTTGCAAAGGCACAACTCAGGAAGACTTTGTCTTTGCTATACTTCCTATGACATCTCTGCAGGCGGAACCTTTGGTCCTTTCCATTGTCATGTCTTCCCTCTACCTCCAACCTAACACTCTGCGTTCTATATCCTCCCCAGTCCCCCGACCATATAACTACTCCTGTTCTAGCCCCTCCCCATGTAACACCACTCCCCATAAGTGACAAAGCTGGACTGATCAACTCAAACTAAGATAGTCACGGCTCCTGCTATCTTTTGCTACCACTCCTATAGTTAATCCTAAATTTATAAGAGTAAATATGGTGGCAACTTCACTCTGGTTCTGCCTAGAGGTGGAAGTGGGCTATTTTTGGTCCTAGAAGCTCTGAGAACCCTCGTATGTCACTAGGTGTGTGTGTGTCCCACTTTACTTCCATCATCAACTATTTACAAACTGGTCATTCCATTGGAAAGATCCACAAATGCATTAGCTAAGACTTTTTGATTGTATGCAACAGAAACCAAGCTCAAAAAAGGAGGAAAGGCCAGGTGTGATGGCTCATGCCATAATCCTAGCACTTTGGGAGGCCAAAGCGGGAGGGTCACTTAAGGCCAGGAGTTCAAGACTAGTCTGAGCAAGAGTGAGACCCCCATCTCTACAAAAAAAAAAAAAAAAAAAAAAAATAGAAAAATTAGCCAGGTGTTGTTGTGCATGCCTGTAGTCCCAGCTACTCAGGAGGCAGGAGGATCACTTGGGCCTGGGAGTTTGAGGTTGCAGTGAGCTGTGATGAGGCCACTGCACTCCAGCCTGGGTGACAGATAATGGCTCAGTCCCAGTGGGATGCAGGTACTTGAACAAAGTCATCAGAACTTGATCTCCGGCTTCCTCTGGGTCAGCTTTCCTCCCAGGCTGGACGTCTCTGCAGGACTCTCCCAACAGCTGCAGGTGTACACTCCCCACACCTGACAACTGCCACTGACAAAGGAGCGGCTCCTTCTGAGAAAGAGAAATTCCAACAAAAGTCCCAAGATCGTGTCTCTTGGTCTAACTTCAATCAATCAATCTCCATTCTGTAACACTGAATTATAGAAGACCCCTCTCCTTCCAAGCCCCTGACTCCTCATACCCAGAGCAGACTCAGCCCTGTGGCAGTCATGGCCAGTCCCTGCTGACCCTACAGCAGCAAAAGCACAAAGCTGGACTGAGGGAGGCCAGCGACTACTTAGAGGAACTGGCAAGACCCATGGTGTCTGGTCCCTTGTCAGGAAACCAAACCACCTTAATTTAATAGCCATGTACCCTGATCAGAGTACATGGCCCTCAGGAGGTGCTGACAAATGTCATCATTATTAAAGGGACATGCTTATAACCCTACTCCTCACGTTGCCACCCTGCCCCACGTCCAGAAGAGAACAATATTGGAACACACATTTCCAGTGTGTCCCCCCATCCTCCACCCACACCCTCATCACCCTACCAGAGGAAGGGTGGCTTCTCTGCCTGGCGAGACCAAGAAGGACCAGATGAGTCCACTGGGCCACATTTGCCAGGAGCAGAGTCCCTGAGTGGAACATGGGTATGTCTCACTAGTTCTCGCTCAGACCTGCCTGGCTCCATCTGGGGCTTGCTGCCTTCCTTCCTTCTGCGCCCTGTGCACAGGCGACGTCTGTCACTCTCTAGGGGACATGCAGCTGGTGTGGAAGTCCAACTGGAGAGTCAAGTGGAAGACCTGGCTGTCCAATTTTCTGGAGAGACCTATGCTTTGGGTAATATAAGTGACCCTTCAATCCCATTTAGTTCTTTAATTGGCTAAAACCAAGAGTGGAGAAGGCATAGTAATTAGCACCTCCAACCCTTCAAGTACAACAGTATTGATGATGATGATGATGATTCTCCCTAAACCCAGAAGCAGCAGGAGGACAGGCCAGCAGTGGTTGTGGTCTGTTACTTTCCCTCCCTAGGAGAACCATCAGCCCTGAGTGTCCCCCTACTGGGGGCTGAACCTTGTCCTCGGCAGAGAACACAAAAATAATTGGAAAGCACGGTCTCCATCCTGCAGAAGTACACCAGTCCCTTGGGCTTGGACACTAAATCATATCAGAAGACTATATATCTGCCCGGGGAAGGAAGGGAGCAATTGAAACCCAGTATTTAAAGGCAGTCTCAGATTTATCCTCCCTCTTGACAGCCTACAAAACATTGGAGAATAGTCCCTGCCTTTCTCTGGACCATAAAACAGGATCCACAGTCCAGAAATTGGCCCTGAGAAAGTTCATCGCTCATTCTCATGTGACCTGCCTGAGAAACAAAAACTGTAGGCCAAAGTCTTGGCTTTAACATTCTTCTACTTCCACTCACTTGCTAAACAAGAATTGTATTGTCTTCCCAACGATCCAAGATGTTTCACTTTTTGTGCACTTTACTGAAGCTAAATCTTACCCACTAGCTTTGTTCAACCAATGCCCCGTTCTACATCACCGGACCCCACCTCAACATGCTCTCAGAAAGGAGTTTTAAGGCCAAATATTTTGGCTTGTTTCCATTCCGTAAGCTTCCCTATTGTCTGGACATTAATGAACTAAAATCCAAAGTCCTCAGCCAGTGACCTCACCCCCTAATCTGACTTTGAAAGTTTGCTGGCTCTGTGTCAAGCTGATTACCAACGACAGGCAATCAGTCATTGTGCCTTGGCTGTGGACAGGTGAGCCCAACCGCCCTGCAGGGCCAGACACAAGTCAACACAGGATTGCATCATTCGCAGCTCTCAGTCTGAAGAACCATGGCGGGTAACATGGTGTGCTGATAACCCCACGCCCAGCCTTGCAGTAGGAGCTCATGATATTGTTGACAATTAACTCGATCCCAGAGACCCACATAAATCAATCACTACAGCTAAAAGAAAAGTTCTTGATCTATAGTGATAAATGTGTAGACAAGGTCAGTGGTCTAGGTTTACAATTTTGCTATCAGAGGAAAGAATTTGGGGAGGAAGTTGCAATAGATGATCAGGGACATTTCTGAGAATCTAATTTCCAGAAAGCCATGCTGGACAACTGGCCTTCCCTTCCTTGCCCTCAGATCTGCTGCCTTTGCTTAGCATTTGATGTGCACCTTCACCTTTCTGGCTCAATACTGCCCCCAGTTCGCAGACTTAACAATTCCCAGAGGGTTCCCTGGCTGCAGGGCTATTGCCTCTGTCCAGAAGTCCCCCCTTCACTCCACGTCACCCCTTCCTCACCTCACTGGATGCCTCTTCTGTCATTCATATCCCAGCCTAGACACTCCTTGGTCCAGGCCACCTTCTTCGACCCCTCCTTCTGCTCAAGGAGACCTACAATTGTCTTCCAATAGGGCCTGAATTCATTTCCTAGGGCTGTTGTAACAAAGTACCACAGACAGGGTGGGTTAAATGACAGAAATGTATTGTCTCACAGTTCTAGAGGTGCCAGATCTCAAGGTTGGCGGGGTTGGTTCCTTCTGGGGGCTGCTCAGTCCCAGTCCTCTCTCCCTGGCTTGCGATGGCTGTCTCCTCCCTGTGTCTCTTCACGTAGTGTCCCCTCTATGCCTCTGTGTGTCCAAATTTCCTCCTTTTATCAACACAGCAGTCGCCTTGAATTCAGGCCCACACTAACGACCTCACTTTAACTTGATTACCTCTGTTAAGACCCTGTCCCCTAACAAGGGCACATTCAGAGGTACTGGGGGTTAGACATCAACAGATGGATTTAGGGGGAAGTAATCTGGCCCGTAATGGGACTCTTATCATTCACATCTGGCCTCATGCTTCCTCCATCCCCCTTCCCTGAGGACAAGACCAGTGTCCCATCCCACCTCCAGCCCCAGTGTCTGGCACGGGATATGTTCTCAATTTTGTCCTTGATTTCACATGCCTGTCCCCTCTCTTCTGTCTCTTTATTTTGTAATGCCCTTTGCCGCTGCCAGTGTGGGCTCTCATGGGTAGTTCCTGAACCGTCCAGTGTGGAGGTGGGGTAGGGTGGAAGGATGCCTGCTGTTGGGGGCCCCCCATGATGGCCTGGACACAGCCTCCCCATCTGCTTTGCCCTCCAGGGAGCCGCCATGATGGGGATGCATGTCCCTCCTTGGCAGAGTGTGCATCAAGCTAATTCTCTGGCTCCATTTCTTAATCTAACCAGTGGTTCCAGGAAACCAGCCCTGTGCTCTAATGGGCCCTGTCATTAAAGGCTTGGCAAATGCTCACACTCCGGGGCTTCCCAAAGCCCTGGAGAGTTGGCCAAGGGCTGAGAGGCACCAAGGCCATATTCAAAAGCAGAAGGGCAGGAGGATCATAGTCCGACATTTTTTAAAACCTGCATTTATTTAGTAAATAATGGATGTTAATGCAACATATGCTGTATTATGCAATAATTGTGGAAATGACCTGATCCTCCTGTCCCAGGCTTCACTTGTCTCGTGCAGCTGCTTGGCAGGAACTCTGCCTCCCCCTGCAGCCAAGGACTCCTGCTTGAGTTTGTGAAAGGGCAGCAAACATGGCAGTGAAGCCCCTGGCCACCTTGTCCCCTGCTGGGCTGCCTGACCGCCTCCTTGTCCTTCTCTTCTGGGCCAAACCACCCACACCACCATCTTCCACAGACCCCACTCAGACCCACAATACCTCTCTGACCACGCTGGCCTGTAGTGACCTCTGGACCTGCCAGATCACCTCATCCCTTGTCATTTGGCCCTCATTGACATGCCAGAGGCCTTGCAGGTCCACTGCCACAACATCTATCTCCTAAGCACATCACATAGTTACCCTTCCTTTTCCCAGGGCCCCAGAGCAGTGCTAGGGCCAAGCCAGAATTCTTCCGACTTCGGTTGACTGAAACCTTAATGTCAAATAAGATCAGCGTTTGCTGGGGATGTGGGGGGTGCAGAAAGGCAATTGACTGCAAAGGTGCACGAGGAAATTTTCTGGGGTGATGGAAATGTTCTACTTCTTGACTGAGGTGATGGTTACCTGGTTGTATACATTTTTCTAAACCCTCCAAACTGTACAATTAACATCTGTGTTTTACTGTATGTAAATGATACCTCAATAAAGTTGATCTGAGAAAAAAAACCCTAATGTCATCATAACAACACATAGAACAGGTTTCCCTCATGTTTTGGCAACTATGAGGTTCTAACCCCATCCTCAGTAGAGATCTGCTCTAACCATCAATTATTGTGACACAGTTGGCTGGTGATACTTGTTAGAATCTGGGTTTGTCAGATACAGCACACAGCATCAATTCAAGAGAATGCCTGAGTTCCTATATTATCAGGAAAATTTTGTCCTAACAACAGATTATTAAAATTCACATAAGACATATTTTCTTTGCATCAAGTGGCCCAGGGCCAGGGGCTCAGCCCCAGGAGCTCATGTCTGACAGTCCACGTGTTCTTGACCATGATGCTATCCCACTTCCCTAAGACCCAAGGTACTTCCAGAAGATTGGTAACACAATGCTCTCTTTTCTTTATTAAGGAGAATTGCGACTTGATATGACAATCAAGAAGGAAACACTCCTCCTAACACAAAATGAGTTGTAAGATGATCCTTAACTATTTTTTGGATGACTTTGCATGAAGTCTTATGGTTGCTAGGACCAGGGAAGGGTTAATATTGAAACTGCAATCACTGAAAGGGAAAAGTGGCTGGCTCCCAAGGCAGACCTCCCCTCCCACCCTACTGGAATCCCCCAAAATGTCACAGAGCCACAGAAACCTCCTTGGAGACTGACTGGCAAACTTAAAGACAGATCAGCCCTAACTTGGAACAACCCCAGAAAAGTATTTCTCAAATTATGTCCTTCTGAACAGGATGTTTTGGGAGACATTGCTATATATATTCCTTGAAGGAGAATTCAAAGTCAAATGTGTTTAAGAAATATTGGGTCAGAGTTAAACACATTTCCTTCCTTGGGTACACTTCAGAGCTTTTATGACATCAAGTGAATTATGAAACTCCGAATGTAGTTTACCATGTTTCCTTTGACCACAGAAAGGTGTTGGTGGTTGTCGTGGTGTATGTGTGTGTAACAATTTACTGAGGATGAATTGTTTTTGCCAAATGTTTGTTAACATCTTGAGGGAAACCACAGAACAATGTTCGGGAAAACACTGCTACGGTGGGTAGAAGACAGATGAAGATTCAGACAAGTTAATATCATAGCCAACCTCCAAGATGGCACCCAATGATTCTCCCCTCTTGGTATTTCCATCTTTGTGTATTCCCTCCCCGCATAACACTGACCTGTATAACTGGCAGGATATTGCAGAAATGACGGAGTAGGACTTTTGAGGCTAGGTCATAAAAGACATTTCAGCTTCTTCTTTGCTCTCCCTTGGATCGTGAACTCTGGGAGAAGCTGGCTGCTGTGCCATGAGGAGCTCGAGCAGCCAGCTCGACACGTGGGGGGCTCCACGTGTCATGAAGAGCTGAGGTCCTTCCCTACAGCCAGCGCTGGCTTGCTGGTCATGAGATGTTTTCCTTAGCTAACAGCAAGACCAGTGGTGATTGGCACTAGCATGTGACTTCCATAATTTCATTTCCATCCACTGTATGTAGGCGGACACTTTCCTTTACCTAATGTCAAAAGTGAGCTTGCATTACATTAATTTAACAATATAATGAGACTAGCATAATGTTACCTGCAACCACTATCTGCCTGTCTTGTTCTGTAGGTGCAGGACAAGTGAGGCACCTGGAATAGAAGTTCTTGTTTTACTTGTGCTCATGGAAAAGGCAACAGTGGTGCCCGGGGCACTGTTTGGCCTGCCTACCAGCTTTCATCCTGTTCCCTGAGTCAATGAACTGACTCTTAAAATCCTACAAAGAAGAGAAGCTCATAATCTCAGCAAGAGATCACATTCTATTAATATTTTAATGTTTGCTTTGCTACAATAGGGTTTTGCTTTACGATAGGAGAAATTTTTGAGCTACTTCCTTGAAAAGAAGATTATGGAGTATAAAATAAGATTTAAAGATTCCACACAAAATAATGTCAATAACACCAATATGAGGATTCATTTGAATTTTCTTAAAAAATAATAATGATTTTTAAAAAGAGAAGTCATGAACAGATAAACATGGTCATGAACTCCCAAGTTGAATAAGGGAGGCTACATCTCCCTGAGCTTAGGAACAAGGCTAATAAAATATTGCTCTTGCAGAGAGCCCCTTTCTTGGAAAAAGAGCTCATAAAACTTTATCATACATATATTTGTTCTACTAATGTAATCATTTAATCTCCTCCTGCTTTTTTTTTTGAAGGCGTCTTCACTGCCATGTGGCAGGAACCCCAGACTAATTGTGTTTACAGACAATGTCAAGCCATCTTCTGGAAAGGCTTGATTTTCTGATGGAATTCAACAGTGAAAAATACTACATGATTTTTCCCTTTATCAAGAAACATTCCTAGGGTTTAATAGGCTTGTAACCAGTGTCCCTCTGAAGCAATGAGCCTGTCGCGCTGATTACCCTTATCTGCGGCCTCCTGGCTCATGCTCTCGGCACACAGGCTGCCGTGGGAGAGTAAACACCGCCCTGTATCTTACCTTTTCACCTCTTCCTAATCTTCCTTTCAGGGGCTCCTAGCAACTGTCCTGCTCCTAAGAACCCAGGCATAAAGGGGGAGGTGTGAACTCAGACAAAGCAATTAGGTCTTTGGACCAATGTTGACCAAGAGAAGGAAGCTGGGAGGGTTCATTCTGGGATCTTCATCAATGAAGTTGAGCTGGACACACCCTGCCAGGGATAACGCAGCCTCCCAGCCAGGTGCATCCACCCGCACATGCCCTTTTGTTCTTCCATTTGCCCAGAGACATGAGAGGCCAAGCACCCCCACTTTCTAATGTAGCTTGGGGTTTGCAAAGAGGAAAGGGTGGCAGGGCAAGCCATCCTCCAGGAGAGCGCTGGGGTGTGACTCAGGAACTGCCTGGGCTTTTAAACCCAGAGTCTGGTTTTGTCCTATTCCCAGCTGCCTTTCCCACAGGAGATGCCTCTCTGTCTGTATGGAGACTTTATCCTTTTAACAGTTAACGAAGAGAGAGGAAAGAGACAATACCAGCAGTTTAGGGACCTAGAGAGCATTTTCAAAGCCAATGTTCATATGTGTCTAGTCACCACTCTCTAGTTCTCTTCCCGACAGAGCTGGTTATAGCTCTTGATATGATTGGAATTCCATATCCACGCTTCCCCCCTCTGCTCTTGATTGAAGCCCAAAGGGCTCAATATATGGTTGTCTGAATCAATGGACGGATGGATGGATGGATAATTTTTCTCATGGATTATATCACTCCATCTGAACAACCTGGTGAGATACGCTAGTCATGTGTTCCTCCCCTCTTGGCACATGTGCAAAGGGAGCTGCAGGGGACCCGAAGGCACCATCAGTCTACATGAAGGGTGAGTAACAGCCGATTAGAACTCACAGTGCTCTTTCCACTGGGTAGGAAAGATGAGAAGCAAGGAAAGTGGATAGTCCACAGACTACATCTCGATTATGTCCATTTTCAGTTGTTCATTTAACTGAGAAGTAATCAGCCTGCTCCCTCTGCTTGGGGTGGCCCCACTCCCTCCCACTCTGCTCTCAAACTTTATTTTTATTTGACATCTCCTGATTTCAGATATTGACAGTGAATTCATCTTAAAACAAACAAATGGAGAAATAAACCAAAACACCACACAGGTCAAAAAAAGACATGTTCATCATGAGGACCCATCTAGCCACCAGTTCATGACATCTGGCTTCAGTGACCTCTGAAGTCTCTCCTAGCTCTGGAACTTTGCAGTTCAGTGAGGATTGCTTGTTTCTCCTCTTCTGATGTGACACGTGCAATAGGAAGGGTCAAACCTAGGTGCTTTCTGTTTTTAAGGCAAGACTGCTAAAGCCTGGACCAACAACAGGTGGCGGATGTTCTCAAGCTAATGGATTTTTCTCTAACTCCATGGTGGGCCTTTGGCTGAGCTCCCCTGTCGTGTTTAACACGGCTGTCTTACTCTTGTTCCCGTCTCACTGAGGGTGACCATGTCACCAATGACCTCTGTCATACCCCAGTGCCTTCAGGTATGTAAATAAGGAGCTTTTCCTTCCAAACCGGACAGATAAGATGTTCTACACTTGCACATCACAAAGCACGTATGTGCAGTAGAGTCTCAGTTACACAGGAAGGTGAGGCTCCAGAAATATATATATATATATATTTTTAAAAAGTGTGTAAGTATGAGAAGGGTCACCAGATAATATCAGCTTTTACAGATTGGAGCTGCTCGGAGGGAGTCTATAAAACGCTCTTCACAGAGATTCAAAAGGAGTATTGATTTTTTTAGGAGCAGAAGGGGTCAAAATTACATGCCTTGCACAACAGCAGCCACTGCTCTGCCACTCTGGACCTTTCTAACAAAGAACAAAGTCAGGAAAAGGCAGAAAGATAGAGCCGGAAAGGGGAACAAAGAGGAAGGCATTGTCTGGTCCTGGCAAACCCTCCCCTGGACGCAGCACTGAGGCGAGATGATGCTCTTCAGCAAAACTGGAACCTGGTTTCATGTGGTGGCTGCTGCAGTTGACAGCCACCTCCAGGGACCTGCTTTATGTCTGCAGGAAGGCGGTGGGAAAGGTCACCACAGGGCGGGCTGTGGCTTGATGGCACTGGCAGCCAAAGATTTCCCAGGTTGATTCACCTGCTCCTGCAAGTACATAAAATGCCCAGAAGGCACCAGACATTTTCATAGTCCAGCGGGAT